>ML255295.1:0-34160 GCA_005239495.1 Nicotiana undulata
TGCTCCGTGATCGCAGAGGTCTGTCCAGGTCCCTTCCGCGATCGCATCCCTTCGACCCGCGATTGCATTGTGTGACGCCCCAGTGTTCCGCGATCGCAAACCTTTCCTACGATCGCATAGGGTCAGCTAAGCTATGCTCCGCGATCGCGACTCCTCTTCTGCGATCGCAGTGAGTTAGGACCAGACTCTCCGCGATCGCAGCCCTTTTCTTGCGATCGCGATGAACAAAATCGCCCAGTTAATTTCTTAAGTCAAAAACAGAATACTATTACGGGATTATCACTTTTTCACCATCTTCTTCCTCNTGTTATGGGTGATCGTGTTTTGGTCCGAGCCTCATGTTTGGACCAAGCGGGCCCGGGGTCAAATTTTGGAATCTTAGGAAGAATGTTTAGAAATTAGTAATAAGGCTATGAGTTTGATTTATTGAGCCATTATTGATATGCTTGTTTTGATTATGTCGAGATAATACCGTTTCAGAGTCGGATTCTAAAGGAAAGGCTGTGATTGAGGCTTGACTTGCATTTTTGGAGCCAAGGTAAGTGTTTGGCCTAACCTTAGCTTGAGGGATTAGGTATAGAGTCTTATTTGCTATGTGTAATTCATGTCCAACGTATAGGCGGGGTGACGAGTGCCTATATGTTGCGGTCAAGCATGCCCGTGAGTCAATTGTGATGAATCGTACTGTGTTCTTAATATTCTCCGTACTATGAGTAATTGGTGATTTAGAAGTGATACCTTGATGTTCTTTCATGATGTGGGGAGTTATTGTGTCATTTGTTTCGGTTGAGGCTTTTACTGTCGAAACTGTATTTCTGATGCGAGGTTGGTTATAGCTGAGACCCTTGCCGGGCGTTTGTTGGGTTATTAATTGATGATTTCTCCTTACCGGGACGATAGAAGTTTATTGAGTATTTTCATACACTTGAGACTTCTTATTGTTGATATTTACGTTATATTGTTGCCTTTTTATTATTTATCACACGAGGGAACATGCCGTGCTGATTGTTTGTTATTTATCACACGAGGGGACATGCCGTGTTGATAATTTATTATTTATCGCACGAGGGGACATGCCGTGCTGATTGTTTGTTATTTATCACCCGAGGGGACATGCCGTGTTGATCGTTTATTATTTATCGCACGAGGGGACATGCCGTGCTGATTGTTTATTATTTATCACACGATGGGACATGCCGTGTTGATCGTTGATTATTTATTGCACGAGGGGACATTCCGTGCCGAGTGTTGCTATTTACGCACGAGGGGACATTCCATGCCGAATGATTATTTGGTTATGCACGAGGGGACATGCCGTGCCTTTTGCTATTCATTATCTGTTTGAGAAGTTAAATTCCTGCTTTTACTTTTACATTTCAGTTATTACCCTGTTCTACCGTTCTAGCATTTTGTTGCCCCTTTTACCCCCAGCATGTTCTCCCCGTATCTGTCTTACTTGCTTATTTCCGTCTATATTTTCCTGCTATTATATAGAATTGCACAGGTACATATATTGTTGTCGGTCCTAGACCCGTCACTACTTCGCCGAGGTTAGGCTCGGCACTTATTCAGTACATGGGGTCGGTTGTACTGATGCTACACCTGCACTTCTTTATGTTGTCCAAACTACGCAGTCGGACCCGGTGGTCACTGACGGTCGGAGCATTCCATCAGTTCATACATGAGACATAGAGGTAGACCCGCAGACGTTCGTGGGCCTTGGCGTCACCTTCTACCCTTCACTTTCAGCTCTGTCTTATCTTATAGTTCAAAGACAGTCATATGTACTTATTTTCAGACCTTTGTTTTTAGTAATCTCTTAGACAGTTCGTGAGTATGTGACACCAGTTCTGGGATTTGTATATGGGTTTTATTTCAAAATTGCTATATTATTTTTGGTAATTTGTTAACCTTCATATTGTGGGCCATCGATGCCTTAGTTATCTTGTTCGCTTTAGTTGTTAATGAGTTTTATTTAGTTCAAACGTTGGCTTATCTAGCAGGTTCAACGTTATACGCAGTCATGGCTCGGAGGTGGGATTTCGGGTCGTGACAAAGCTGTAGGAACAAATGATTGCATGAGCATTACATATCCCAACACACTCATTTAATCGTATGTGATCCTAAGCTTTCAAGAGGTGTGAGTTGCAGGAGATAGCCACATAGTTTTTCATCTATAAATATTCATAGTTATGATCTGAAAAACATGTTATGAAGACTCTAGATTAATGTTTCTGTTTCTTAATTTCTCGCTAAAAGGGACTGCCAAATAAACAGAATCTGGAGTATTGCCCTAAGCACTCCCTGGCAGGTCGCGGAAAGAATACTCCGGATTTCCTTTCTTTATTTTGTTCTTTCTCTTCCTTTTTTTTATGACAATATTATCGGGTCCAACTTGTGCGAACCTCGACTATTGTATCAGGTATCGGTTACCTTCCACCAGTACATGTACCAGGTAACTTTGCCAACCTTACAGTTTCAACTACAACTAAATGAACGAATAAAATAAGATTGTCACTTAGATATTAACTTTACTTACATATGTTTCCGGAAAAAAATGAACATAGTGCAGCAGCAGTCACAATTTAAGACTTATATAATTAATAGTAGTATCAATCAATCCAAACATCACTGTCCTCTGTGTCATAAAAGTTAATAAACAAATATCGATATTTCAATTAAACTACTTTACATTCAATATCCAACTAACCTTTGAGCAAAGATCCATTCAATAACAACAATGGCTAAGTGTGAACCTTACGATGTTTAATCATATTGTAGATCATAAAGGAAACATCAGCGATGTTCAAGTATTAAACCACCAGCAATTTTAAGTGTTATTCCCAATTAAATCTGCACAATTTGGACTAATAGTTAGTGTTGCATGTAAAGAACATTCCTTCATCATTAAAGGCACTGACATACTTACCAAGCTATCAATGATCTCATCGGGTATTTCATGAAAATAAACCTTGCAATTAAAAACCAAAATAAGTTATACTCTATTTTAAATACTCATGTCAGGTGCAAAATGTCAGTAAAAAGGTTTGAGAACAAAATCAAATAGCAAACCACCATCAAGAAAGAACTTTTTCAAGCCAGTATCAAAATGAGGGGCTTGTACAACAACACAATGAGAATTCCAACATAATGTTCCACTAAGCAGACAATTATAAAATGTTCCACTAAGCAGACAATTATAAAGGAAGTATTTGGGGCATCTTTATATAATGGAAAAAGTAAAAGAAGTCTTTCTAGTTCAAACGACATTAGACAATTATGTTAGAGTCTGACTAATAAAAATATTTCTTTTTGTAATCATATACATGCATCATGTGTATAAAAAAAAAGAGTTTTCGTTATAGGAAATTCTCTCGAATTTTATAATTATCATCAATTCATTTACAACTATAATACAGTAAAAATATAATCAACAGTAATATTTACATATCCATTATATCAGACCGAGGTACTTAGTTTACCTCCCATTTCTGGAGAGTATTTCAGCGAGAGTTGGGCACACAGATTGAGTTGAGCACAACATTTCATCCTCAGACAGAAGGACAGTCCGAGCGTACTATTCAGATTTTGGAGGATATGTTGCGGGCTTGTGTCATTGACTTTGGTGGTTCATGGGACCAATTCTTTCCTTTAGTTGAGTTTGCCTACAACAACAACTATCAGTCGAGCATTCAGATGGCTCCGTATGAGGCGTTGTATGGTAGGCGGTGTCGGTCTCCAGTCAGATGGTTTGAGCCGGGAGAGGCTAGATTGTTGGGGTCTGAGTTAGTCCAGGATGCCTTAGACAAGGTGAAGATCATTCAGGATAGACTTCGTACAGCTTAGCCAGGCAGAAGAGTTACGCGGATCATAGAGTTCGAGATTTGGCATTTATGATAGGAGACCGGGTATTTCTTCGAGTGTCGCCCATGAAGGGCGTGATGAGGTTCGGAAAGAAGGGCAAGTTGAGCCCTAGGTACATTGGTGCATTTGAGATTTTGGAAGAGGTAGGAGAGGTGGCCTACAGACTTGCCTTGCCACTGAGTTTATCAGCGGTACACCCGGTGTTCCATGTATCTATGCTTCGGAGGTATATTGCGGATCCATCTCATGTACTTGACTTCAGCGGTGTCCAGTTGGACAAGGATTTGTCTTATGAGGAGGAGCCGGTAGCCATATTAGCTCGGCAGGTTCGTCAGTTGAGATTGAAGAGTTATCCTTTCGTGTTCAGTGGAGAGGTCAACCTGTTGAGGCACCTACCTGGGAGTCCGAGTCCGATATGCGGAGCCGATATCCCCACCTTTTCTATGTCTGTTCGAGGATGAACGTTTATTTTAGAGGTGGAGATTGTGATTACCCAAAAGGTCATCTTGGGTAAATTTAACTAAAACTGTATTTCGAGGCCCTGAAAGCCTCCGTTAATCTCACCTCGATGTGCGTGCGCATCCCGAGCGCGTAGCCGAGAAGTTTTTATGTGGAAAATTGATAAAAGGATGTTTTTATAATAATTAATTGATTAAAGTTGACCTCGGACAACATTTTTGGTAAACGGACCCGGACCCGTGATTTGATGGTCCCGGAGGGTCCGTAGGAAAATATGGTACTTGGGCATATGCCCGAAATCGAATTCAGAGGTCCCAAGTTCGAGAAATGAATTTTTAAAGAAAATTGTTTCCTGGAAATAATAAAGACTTTTAAAAATGATAAATAATGTGAAACTTGTATTACCAGGCCCGTATTATGATTCCGAAGCTCGGAACAGGTTTAATATGGTTAATATGTGTTGTCTGTAAAATTTGGTAAGAAACGGACTAGGTTTGACGTGTTTCAGATCAAAAATGGAAAATTTGAAGTCTATGAAGTTTTGAGAAAATTATATAGATTTTAGAGTTTAATTCATTGTTTTTGATGTTATTTTGGTGGTTTAATTACTTGAATAAGTCCGTAGAATAATTTTGAAGTCGTGTGTATATTTGGTTTTGAGCCCCGAGGGCTCGGGTGAGTTTCGAGTAGGTGTCGGGGTGCAAAGTGTTGGAAAAATCTGGTGTTGAGAGCTTTTTCTGGTGTCTGGTATGGGCTTCTATGCGATCGCATAGTCTTCCCTGCGATCGCATAGCTATGGGCGTGTGAAGGGTTCTGATGCACTGTGCGATCGCATCTTCTGCTTCATGATCGCATAGTGTAATAGGTAGGAAGGGGGCTGGGGGGTAGATTGTTCAGTGCGGTCGCGTGCACCTGTCTGCGATCGCATAAGGTGGAGCCTATAGAGCTCTGCGATCACTTAAGCCCTTCTGCGATCGCGTAGTGGTAATAGTAGGCCCTCTATGCGATCGCAGGTCTATGTTCACGATCGCATAGGCTAATTTCGTCCAGCCTTTTTAAAAGCCAAAAATAGAATACCCATTACGGGATTTTCATATTTTTCACCATCTTCTTCTTCTCCAATCCCCATAGACAGTTTTCAAGCTAATCTTCCGCCATAACCACTTAGGTAAGTAATCCTAACTCTAATTTCTTCAATTTTCTTTATCAATCATTAGATTCTAGGCCTAAAAAATATGAAATCAAAGGTAGAAATTGGGGGTTTTGGGTAAAGTTAGGGCTTTTGGAATTTTTGGGAATTCAACCCCGTTTTGGGGTCGGATTTCAAAACAAATTGTATATTCGGGCTCGTGGGGAAATGGATGATCGGATTTTGGTCCGAACCTCGTGTTTGGACCAAGCGGGCCCGGGGTCGAATTTTGGTATTTTTGGAAGAATGATGGGAAATGTATAATTGGGCTTTGGAATTGTATTATTGAGTCATTATTGATATTATTGAGTCGATTATGTCTAGATACTATCGTTTTGGAGTTGGATTCGATAGGGAAAGCGGTGCTAGAGGCTTGATTTGCGTTCTCGGAGCCGAGTAAGTGTTTGGCCTAACTTTAGTGAGGGAATAGGTGTTGGGTCGTATGTTCTACTTGTTTTATCATGTTCAATGTATAGGTGAGGTGACGAGTACCTATGCGTTGTTTGTCAAGCATGCCCGTGAGTCTATTTTGGTGAATTACTTGCTATTACTCCGATATTTATTGTGTTATGAAGTAGTTTCCTTTGGGAAGTTATTTAATTGCTGAGAATACTTGCTTAAGTACTTGTGATATGATGTCTCATTTGAGGACCCAATTCATAAAGTTGTGTATTCGTAAGAGGTTGGTTATAGTTGAGTCCCTTGCCGGGCAACGTTATTATTTTGGTTGATATTCCCCTTGCTGGGTGGTTATGAATTGTATTTAACTCTGTTGCATTCCTTACCAAGCTGTTATTTGTTATTGATTTGGGTGAGGAAGAGTGTAAAGCACGAAGGGTGATGTCGTGTATTCATTTCATTCATTGCATAGCGAGGAAGAGAGTAAAAGCACGAAGGGTGATGTCGTGCCATGATTATTATTGCTTTTATTTGTACATTTCATAGTGAGGAAGAGAGTAAAAGCACGAAGGGTAATGTCGTGCCATGATTTATATTGCTTTCTTTTATACATTGCATAGTGAGGAAGAGAGTAAAAGCACGAAGGGTGATGTCGTGTACATACTTGTTTTAGTTACTAATTCCTGTTGGCTTATTTCTTTCGTATTGCTGTTTGTTCAGTTCTTCATCTTTGATTCTCACTTGTTACCCCCATTACTTGTCCCCGTATTACCATGCTTAACTGCTTATTTCTTGCTATTTTCTCTGGTACATATTATAGAACTGTACAGGTAAATTGTTGTTGTCGTGTCTAGCCTCGTCACTACTTCGCTGAGGTTAGGCTCGGCACTTACTCAGTACATTGGGGTCGGTTGTACTGATGCTACACCTGCACTTCTTTATGTTGTGCAGATCACGCAGCCGGACCCAGTGGACATCGTTAGAGGCAGTATCCTTCAGTCCATACATGCGACACCGAGGTAGCTCCGCAGGCGTTCGTGGATCTCGGCGTCATCTTCTATCTTATTGTTTCTGTCTTATCTTAGTATCATAGACAGTTGTACTCTTCATTTCAGACTTTTGTTGTAGTAATCTTAGACAGTCCATGAGATTTTGTGACACCAATTCTAGGGGATTATGTACGTAAATGTTGTGGCAATTATTATATTAATATACATAGACTCGCAGCTTCCGCATTATTATTGATTGTTTATGTTCATTGTTTCACTTTTAAATGACTTAAGTAAAGAAAGTTAGTAAAATTAACTTAAACGTTGGCTTGTCTAGCGGGTTCAACGTTAGACGCCATCACGACCTGAAGGTGGGATTTCGGGTCGTAACATGAACACCCCTCATTTATCTTATGTTCTTACAGTTCAGTCTTCCAGAGAGTATTGTATATTATTCAGACTTTGTATTTAGTATTCCATAGAGCTCATGACACCAGATTTTGGGATGGTTTTCAGTTGTACCGTTATTTGACTTTAGTTATTTGTATAATCCACATTTGAGACTATTTTATTATGTTATTCAAGTTTATTTATGCACACTGATTATTAGCTTTCCTAGTATTGATAGGCGCCATCACAATTTCAGTGAGATTTTGGGTCGTGACAATACCACTAGTGGTATTGTAAAATCAAAAGTAATGGCCATGAAATAATGACCCATTCTGGCCAGATACAGGTCAACTTTAGGCTTTGCAAGGTCATCCCTGATTTTAGCACGATTACGTGGTGTTAATTAGGGTTTCTAATTAAAAGCATATTTAGTTTTATCTATATATATATATATATATTAAATCAAAAAGTTTGCCTTCTCATTTAGCCAAGCGACAAATTGTTAAAAAGCCAAGTGGCAACCTATTAACAAGAAATTTGAAAACTTATTTCAATTAAAATAGTTGTTTTAGTACACAAATGTTTTCGGCCCCTAAATAATCAATCATCCAATTTTATCGCCTCTTTTCTAGGAAATTTTCCTTACTTATAGTTAATTGTATATGTTTTCTACTAAATAAATTAAGAAATACTGAAAATTACAGAAACACCACATCTACAACAAAAGAATTGTGTTCATATTAATTATGCCTTCTTATTTCTATCTCTTCCTAAAAATATTCCCAATTCTGCCAATTCCCAACCGTGTTATGTCACTTGGTCATGGAAGAAGAGAAGAAACTCATCAACAAGAAAAAATGTATGTTTAGAAATCATAAACGGGCTAACACCTCCTCAAATCGGAATATTTATTATTTAAAATTTAGATATTTCTACTTGAAAAAGATTCACATTTTCCGAGCAGCAATTACATTTTATCATCTCCAAGCAAAATTCAATTCGAGGTATGTTTGTGCAGATGACTATCCTCCTTAATTTTAGATATAAACACCAAATTAGTTGCTTGGAATTCAAATTTCTATCTGCCTTTACATTTTATGGGTTGAATCACACATTTTTCAGCTCTTATGGAAATTTCTTTTTCGTAAAGTTATTGCCTGTAAACACATGTATGTTGTTTCTTATTTACAGCAAGTAAAAAGATTATGCGAATATATAATTATATACTTTAAATATATATAGCAACTGAATTTCTTTTTACTAAATTATTGCTTAGGGTTTGTCTTCAATACACTATATATATATATATATATATATATATTTGGTACAGACAATTCTTTAATCAAACTTTCTTTAATGCAAAATATGTGGCAAAAGTTGACTATATCAGCGACATATCGAGTACCAAAATGAGTTTGAATTTGAAAGTACGAGTAGTCAGATTGTGGCACGTTCCAGACCGCGCCAAACCAGACAACCCATCTCCCTTGATTTAATTATTCGAGACAAAAATATATATTCTTTTTAGATGCATTTATTTTTTTCCGTATTTCGACTACAATCTCCATCTTCTGATTTGTACTATGGAATTCATCATTTTCTGCGTGTATTTAATCAATTGCAATTTAAAAAAAACTTGACATAGATTCAATATCAGTAATTGTTGAAAGTACATATCCAGATTTCTTTAGCCATTCCAGTGACATGATTACCTCCAGCAAAGAGAAATTCTTGCTCTAACGTTTGATATGATGGAATCAATAAATGATTATATGGTTTTAGTCAATCATAGTCCTGAGAAGACATATTCGAGTTCTGATACGGTTTGTATGTCTGATCATTCTTTTTCAGCTTTGGAGCACGTACATACACCATAATTCCTAAATAGTATTAAATGTTTTGGAATTCCAAATCACTCTATCACTTTGAAGGTTGGTGTTCTGGCGATGTTGCTGAGAAATATAGACCAGTCATCAAGACTGTGTAATGGCACGCGGTTGATCATCACAAGACTTAAAAATTGGGTTATTGAAGTCAAGGTTTTATCTGGTAATATGACCGGACAAAAAGTATTTATCCCGAGAATGACATTGACACCATCAGATGCAAGAATACCTTTTACGTTCCATTGAAGACAATTTTCAATTATTGTATCTTTTTCCATGACAATTAATAAAAGTCAAGGCCAGTCATTGTCTCATGTGGATTTATTTTTGAAGAAGCCATTATTTATTTATGGACAATTGTATGTTGCTCTTGCACGCGTGACAAGCAGAAAAAGGTTGCAGATTTTAGTTTATAATGATGATGGCCAAAATGACGAATGAAGCTAGAAATATGGTGTATAAAGATGTTTTCCGTAACTAAGTTTGATGGAATTATCATGTATTTACAAAATATGGAATTATCATGTATTTACAAAATATTTTCTGATGGAATTATCATGTATTTACAAAATATGGAATTATCATGTATTTACAAAATATTTTCTGATGGAATTATCATGTATTTACAAAATATTTTCTGATTTCTAGAATTGCTTTAGCTTTTGGGCACCCCAAGCAATCTAACAATCTCTCTTATATAGATCTTTGCCAACTTCTCCGCTGAATACGAAACTGATACCAGAATGAAGTGGGCTGACTTGGTCAGCCTATCCACAATAACACACACCGTATCAAACATCCTCTGAGTCCGTGGAAGTCCAACTACAAAATCCATGGTGATACGCTCCCACTTCCACTCGGGAAGCTGAATCTGCTGCATCAAACCACCGGGTCTCTGGTGCTCGTACTTAACCTACTGACAGTTCAAGCACCGAGCTACATAAGCTACAATATCCTTCTTCATCCTACGCCACCAATAATGCTGTCGCAAGTCCTGGTACATCTTTGCGGCGCCCGGATGAATGGAATACCGGGAACTATGGGCCTCTTGTAGTATCAACTCGCGAATACCATCAACATCCGGTACACAAATACGACCCTGCATCCTCAAGACCCCTTCATCATCAACCGTAACCTGCTTGGCATCTCCGTGCCTGACCCTATCTCTAAGAACACATAAATGACGATCATCAAACTGCCTGGCCTGAATACGGTCATACAACGAAGATCGGGCCACGGTATGGGCCAAAACATTGCCAGTCTCAGAAACCTCCAATCTCACAAATCGGTTGGCTAAAGCCTGAACATCCAAAGCAAGAGGTTGCTCTCCGACTGATAAATAAGCAAGACTACCTATACTGGCTGACTTCCGGCTCAAAGCATCGGCCACCACATTGGCCTTCGCTGGATGATAAAGAATGGTAATATCATAATCCTTCAACAACTCTAACCACCTCCTCTGCCTCATGTTCAACTCCTTTTGCTTGAACAGATACTGCAAACTCTTGTGATCCGTGAACACCTCACATGGCACACTATACAAATAATGCCTCCAGATCTTCAACGCATGAACAATAGCTGCTAACTCCAAATCATGAACTGGATAATTCTTCTCGTAAATCTTTAACTGAGGAAAAGCATAGGCTATAACCTTGCCATCTTGCATCAATACTGCACCAAGCCCAACCCGTGAAGCATCACAATACACGATATACAGTCCTGAACCTGTGGGCAAAACTAACACCGGTGCCGTGGTCAAGGCTGTCTTGAGCTTCTGAAAGCTCGCCTCACACTCATCTGACCACCTGAACTGAACCCCCTTCTAGGTCAACCTAGTCATCGGGGCTGCGATAGATGAAAAACCCTCAGCGAATCGGCGATAATAACCCGCTAAGCCCAAGAAACTCCGAATCTTTGTAGCTGAAGTGGGTCTAGGACAATCTCTGACTGCTGAAATCTTCTTGGGATCCACCTGAATACCCTCTGCCGACACAACATGGCCCATAAATACCACTGAACTTAACTAGAACTCACACTTAGAAAATTTGGCGTACAACTGCCTATCCCTCAGAGTCTGGAGGACGACTCGAAGGTGCTGCTCATGCTCCTCTCGACTACGGGAGTAAATCAAGATATCGTCAATAAACACAATCACAAATGAGTCCAAATATGGCCTGAACACACGGTTCATCAATTCCATAAAAGCAGCGGGGGCATTAGTCAACCCAAATGACATCACCAAGAACTCATAATGCTCGTAACGAGTGCGAAAGGCCGTCTTAGGAACATCAGACGCCCTAATCCTCAGCTGATGGTAACCTGATCTCAAGTCTATCTTGGAAAACACTGTAGCACCCTGAAGCTTGTCAAATAGATCATCAATCCTCGACAAGGGATACTTATTCTTAATAGTAACCTTATTCAATTGCCGGTAGTCAATACACATCCTTATTGAGACATCTTTCTTCTTAACAAACAACACTGGAGCACCCCAAGGAGAAACACTAAGCCTAATGAAGCCTTTATCCAACAAATCTTGCAACTTCTCCTTCAATTCCTTCAACTCTGGCGGGGCCATACGATACGACGAAGTAGAAAATGGCTGAGTGCCCGGAGCTACCTCAATACAAAAATCAATATCCCTGTCGGGTGGCATAACCGGCAGGTCAGCAGGGAACACCCCTGGAAACTCACGAACCACGGGCACAGACTCCATAAAAGGGAACCTCGGCACTAGAATCGCGAACATAGGCCAAATAGGCTAAACAACCCTTCTCGACCATGCGTCGAGCCTTCATATAAGAAATAACCCTACCAGAAGAATGACTAGGAGTCCCTCTCCACTCCAAACGAAGTACTCCTTGTAAGGCTAAGGTCACTGTCTTGGCATGACAGTCCAGAATAGCATGATAGGGAGATAGCCAATCCATCCCTAATATAACATCAAAGTCAACCATATCCAGAAGCAAAAGATCAACCTGACTCTACATCCCACCAATAACTACTAAGAAATCACGGTAGACTCGATCTACCACTATAGAATCACCCACCGGGGTAGACACATATACATGAGCACTCATGGAATCACGGGGCATGCTCAAATAAGGGGCAAAATATGAAGACACATACGAGAAAGTAGAACCCAGATCAAATAACACCGAGGCATATCGACTGCAAACTGAAACCGTACCTGTGATAACTGCGTCAGAGGCCTCAGCCTCAAGCCTAGCCGGAATAGCATAGCATCGGGGCGGAGCCTCTTCAACCTGAACATCTCCAAGTCGACCTACTGCGGCCTGACCTCTACCTCTCATGGCCTGTCCTCCACCTCTATGAGTCTGAACTCCACCTCTGGCACCATGACCTCCATCCCTAGCTGGTTGAGGGGGTGGGGGTGCACCTGATGCTGGGACCATGGCACGAGAACTGTGATACTGAGAACCACTAGAAGCTCGGGGGCAATGCCTAGCAATGTGCCCCAAAACACCACAAGAATAACAAGACCTCTGATGCTATGGCTGCTGACTCTGGAACTGGCCCTGTCGACCCGGATAACCACCCTGGAAGCTCTGAAGCGGCGGTGCACTGATAGGTGCTGGTGGTGCACTAATAGAAGCTGGCGGTGCACTGTGAGATACCTGAAGTGCCGACTGATATGGTCTGGGAGGATAACCTTTGGCGAAAGAATATCTGCCTCCAAATGAGGCTCCACTGAATCGACCGAAGTGACGGGGCCTCTTGTCATCCCCCTGACCACCACCCTGTGACAAAATCATCTCAATCCTTCTGTCCACATTGGCCGCATCCTGGAATGAAATATCAGTACCTGACTCCTTGGCCATCTGAAGTCTGATAGGCTGAGCTAAACCCTCAATAAACCTCCTCACTCTCTCACGATCAATGGGGAGTATCATGATAGCATGCCTGGATAGAGTGATGAACCTGGTCTCGTACTGAGTGACAGACATAGAACCCTGCTGGAGACGCTCAAACTGCCTCCAGAGATCCTCTCTCTGAGTAACTGGAGGAAACTTCCCCAAGAATAACTCGGAGAACTGAGTCCAAGTCAAAGGTGCAGACCCAGCTGATCTGGTCAATAAATAGTCTCTCCACCAAGTCTTGGCGGTACCAGAAAGACGAAAAGTAGCAAAATTGACTCCATTGGACTCTACTATGCCCATGTTCCGAAGAACCTCATGACAGCTGTCCTAGTAATCCTGGGGATCCTCTGATGGTGCACCAGTGAAAGTAGTAGGGAATAACTTGGTGAATCTATCCAACCTCCATAGAGCATCTGCTGACATAGCTTCTCCCTCAACTGTCGGTGCCACAATACCCGGCTGAGCTACTCCGGCCGTCTGAGGTGCTGGAGTTTGAAACTGAGGATCTAGCTGCTCTGGTGTGCGAGTAGCAGGAGTCTGGGGCCCTCCCCTAGCCCGAGAGATGGCTGGTGCAGTAGGAAGAATACCGTCCTAAGCCACGCTCTCCATAAGTCCCACTAAGCGGACAAGAGCGTCCTGAAGAACCGGGGTAGCAATGAACCCCTCTGGGACCTTAGCTGGTCCAACTGGGATTGTCTGAGCGGGAATCTCCTAGGTGAACTCAACCTGAGGATCCTCATCCGGGGCTACTGCTTTAGGCTGAGCCCTGCCCCAGCCTTGGCCTCTACCACAGCCTCGACCTCGACCTCGACCCCTCGTAGGAGCTGTGACAGGAGTATCGGGCTGCTGATCAGAACCTAGGAAAGCACGCGTCCTCACCATCTGCGAGAGAGTAGAATAGGAACTCAATTAGTATTTAGAATCACATCGCACGACAGATAATAATAAATGTGAAGATATTCCTAACTTTGCAGCCTCTGGGGGATAAGTACAGACGTCTCGGTACCGATCCCTCAGACTCTACCAAGTTTGTCCGTGAGTTGTGAGACCTAAGAAACCTAGTGCTCTGATACCAACTTGTCACGACCCGAAATCCCGCCTTCAGGTCGTGATGGCGTCTAATGTTGAACCCGCTAGACAAGCCAACGTTTGAGTTAATTTTACTAACTTTCTTTACTTAAGTCATTTAAAAGTGAAACAATGAACATAAACGATCAATAATAATGCGGAAGCTGCGAGTCTATGTATATTAATATGATAATTACCACCAAATTTACGTACATAATACCCCAGAATTGGTGTCACAAAATCTCACGGATTGTCTAAGATTACTACAACAAAAGTCTAAAATGAAGAGTACAACTGTCTATGATACTAAGATAAGACATAAACAATAAGATAGAAGATGACGCCGAGATCCACGAACGCCAGCGGAACTACCTCGGTGTCGCCTGTATGGACTGATGGAAGTCCTCTAACGATGTCCACTGGGTCAGGCTGCGTGATCTGCACAACATAAAGAAGTGCAGGTGTAGCATCAGTACAACTGACCCCATGTACTGAGTAAGTGCCGAGCCTAACCTCGGCGAAGTAGTGACGAGGCTAGACACGACAACAACAATTTACCTGTACAGTTCTATAATATGTACCAGAGAAAATAACAAGAAATAAGCAGTTAAGCATGGTAATACGGGGACAAGTAATGGGGGTAACAAGTGAGAATCAAAGATGAAGAACTGAACAAACAGCAATACGAAAGAAACAAGTCAACAAGAATTAGTAACTCAAACAAGTATGTACACGGCATCACCCTTCGTGCTTTTACTCTTGTTCTCACAATGCACAGTATAAATGAAAGCAATATAAATCATGGCACGACATCACCCTTCGTGCTTTTATTCTCTTCCTCACTACACAATGTATAAAAGAAAGCAATATAAATCATGGCACGACATCGCCCTTCGTGCTTTTACTCTCTTCCTCACTATGCAATGTACAATTGAAAGCAATAATAATCATGGCACGACATCACTCTTCGTGCTTTTACTCTCTTCCTCACTATGCAATGAATGAAATGAATACACGACATCACCCTTCATGCTTTACACTCTTCCTCACCCAAATCAATAACAAATAACAGCTTGGTAAGGAATGCAACAAAGTGAAATACAATTCATAACCACCCAACAAGGGGAATATCAACCAAAATAATAACATTGCCCGACAAGGGACTCAACTATAACCAACCTCTTACGAATACACAACTTTATGAATTGGGTCCTCAAATGAGACATCATATCACAAGTACTTAAGCAAGTATTCTCAGCAATTAAACAACTTCCCAAAGGAAACTACTTCATAACACAATAAATATCGGAGTAATATCAAGTAATTCACCAAAATAGACTCACAGGCATGCTTGACAAACAATGCATAGGTACTCGTCACCTCACCTATATATTGAACATGATAAAACAAGTAGCACATACGACCCAACACCTATTCCCTCACTAAAGTTACCAAACACTTACCTCGGCTCCGAGAATGCAAATCAAGCCTCTAGCACCACTTTCCCTCTCGAATCCAACTCCAAAACGATAGTATCTAGACATAATCGACTCAATAATATCAATAATGACTCAATAATTCAATTCCAAAGCCTAATTATACATTTCCCATCATTCCAAAAATACCAAAATTCGACCCCGGGCCCGCTTGGTCCAAACATGAGGTTCGGACCAAAATCCGATCACCCATTTCCCCACAAGCCCGAATATACAATTTGTTTTGAAATCCGACCCCAAAACGAGGTTGAATTCCCAAAAATTCCAAAAGCCCTAACTCTACCCAAAAACCCCAATTTCTACCTTTGATTTCATGTTTTTAGGCCTAGAATCTACTGATTGATAAAGAAAATGGAAGAAATTAGAGTTAGGATTACTTACCTAAGTGGTTATGGCGGAAGATTAGCTTGAAAATCGTCTATGGGGTTTGGAGAAGAAGAAGATGGTGAAAAATATGAAAATCCCTTAATGGGTATTCTGTTTTTGGCTTTTAAAAAGGCTGGACGAAATTAGCCTATGCGATCGCGAACATAGACCTGCGATCGCATAGAGGACCTACTATTACCACTACGCGATCGCAGAAGGGCTTAAGCGATCGCAGAGCTCTATGAGCTCCACCCTATGCGATCGCAGACAGGTGCACGCGACCGCACTGAACAATCTACCCCCAACCCCTTCCTACCTATTACACTATGCGATCACAGAGCAAAAGATGCGATCGCACAGTGCTAAGAACCCTTCACACGCCCATAGCTATGTGATCGTAGGGAAGACTATGCGATCACATAGAAGCCCACATAAGACACCAGAACCGGGGTAGCAATGAACCCCTCTGGGACCTGAGTTGGTCAAACTGGGAATGTCTGAGCGAGAATCTCCTCGGTGAACTCAACGTGAGGATCCTCCACCGGGGCTGCTGCTTTGGGCTGAGCCCTGCCCCAGCCTCGGCCTCTACCACGTCCTCGGCCTCCACCTCCGCCCCTCGTAGGAGCTGTGACAGGAGTATCGGGTTGCTGATTAGATCTTGGGGAAGCACGCGTCCTCGCCATCTGCGAAAGAGTAGAATGGGAACTCAATTAGTATTTAGAATCACATCGCACGACAGAGAAGAAGAAATTTGAAGATATTCCTAACTTTGCAGCCTCTGGGGGATAAGTACATACGTCTCCGTACCGATCCCTCAGACTCTACCAAGTTTGTCCGTGAGTTGTGAGACCTAAGCAACCTAGTGCTCTGATACCAACTTGTCACGACCCGAAATCCCACCTTCAGGACGTGATGGTGTCTAACGTTGAACCCGCTAGACAAGCCAACGTTTGAGTTAATTTTACTAACTTTCTTTACATAAGTCATTTAAAAGTGAAACAATGAACATAAACGATCAATAATAATGCAGAAGCTGCGAGTCTATGTATATTAATATAATAATTACCACCAAATTTACGTACATAATCCCCTAGAATTGGTGTCACAAAATCTCACGGATTGTCTAAGATTACTACAACAAAAGTCTGAAATGAAGAGTACAACTGTCTATGATACTAAGATAAGACAGAAACAATAAGATAGAAGATGACGCCGAGATCCACGAACGCCTGCGGAAGTACCTCGGTGTCTCCTGTATGGACTGATGGAAGTCCTCTAACGATGTCCATTGGGTCCGGCTGCGTGATCTGCACAACATAAAGAAGTGCAGGTGTAGCATCAGTACAACCGAACCCATGTACTGAGTAAGTGCCGAGCCTAACCTCGGCGAAGTAGTGACGAGGCTAGACACGACAACAACAATTTACCTATACAATTCTATAATATGTACCAGAGAAAATAGCAAGAAATAAGCAGTTAAGCATGGTAATACGGGGACAAGTAATGGGGGTAACAAGTGAGAATCAAAGATGAAGAACTGAACAAACAGTAATACGAAAGAAACAAGTCAACAGGAATAAGTAACTGAAACAAGTATGTACACGGTATCACCCTTCGTGCTTTTACTCTCGTTCTCACAATGCACAGTATAAATGAAAGCAATATAAATCATGGCACGACATCACCCTTCGTGCTTTTACTCTCTTCCTCACTATGCAATGAATGAAATGAATATACGACATCACCCTTCGTGCTTTACACTCTTCCTCACCCAAATCAACAACAAATAACAGCTTGGTAAGGAATGCAAAAGAGTGAAATACAATTCATAACCACCCAGCAAGGGGAATATCAACCAAAATAATAACGTTGCCCGGCAAGGGACTCATCTATAACCAACCTCTTACGAATACACAACTTTATGAATTGGGTCCTCAACTGAGACATCATATCACAAGTACTTAAGCAAGTATTCTCAGCAATTAAACAACTTCCTAAAGGAAACTACTTCATAACACAATAAATATCGGAGTAATAGCAAGTAATTCACCAAAATAGACTCACGGGCATGCTTGACAAACAATGCATAGGTACTCATCACCTCACCTATACATTGAACATGATAAAACAATTAGCACATACGACCCAACACCTATTCCCTCACTAAAGTTAGGCCAAACACTTTCTCGGCTCCGAGAATGCAAATCAAGCCTCTAGCACCGCTTTCCCTCTCGAATCCAACTCCGATACGATAGAATCTAGACATAATCGACTCAATAATATCAATAATGACTCAATAATTCAATTCCAAATCCTAATTATACATTTCCCATCATTCTTCCAAAAATACCAAAATTCGACCCCGGGCCCGCTTGGTCCAAACACGAGGTTCGGACCAAAATCCGATCACCCATTTCCCCACGATCCCGAATATATAATTTGTTTTGAAATCCGACCCCAAAACGAGGTTGAATTCCCAAAAATTCCAAATGCCCTAACTCTACCCAAAACCCCCAATTTCTACCTTTGATTTCATGTTTTTAGGCCTAGAATCTAATGATTGATAAAGAAAATGGAAGAAATTAGAGTTAGGATTACTTACCTAAGTGGTTATGGTGGAAGATTAGCTTGAAAATCGTTTATGGGGTTTGGAGAAGAAGAAGATGGTGAAAAATATGAAAATCCCGTAATGGGTATTCTGTTTTTGGCTTTTAAAAAGGCTAGACGAAATTAGCCTATGCGATCGCGAGCATAGAACTGCGATCGCATAGAGGGCCTACTGTTACCACTACGCGATCGCAGAAGGGCTTAAGCGATCGCAAATCTCTATGGGATCCACCCTATGCGATCGCAGACAGGTGCACGCGACTGCACTGAACAATCTACCCCCCAGCCCCCTTCCTACCTATTACACTATGCGATCACGGAGCAGAAGATGCGATCGCACAGTGCATCAGAACCCTTCACACACCCATAGCTATGCGATCGCAGGGAAGACTATGCGATCTCATAGAAGCCCACATCAGACACCAGAAAGTTCTCTCAACACCAGAGTTTTCCAACACTTTTCACCCCGACACCTACTCGAAACTCACCCGAGCCCTCGGGGCTCAAAACCAAATATACAAACGACTTCAAAATCATCCTACAGACTTATTCAAGTAATTAAACCACGAAAATTACATCAAGAACAATGAATTAAACTCTAAAATCGATATAATTTTCTCAAAACTTTATAGACTTCAAATTTTCCATTTTTGATCCGAAACACGTCAAACCTAGTCCGTTTCTCACCAAATTTTACAGACAACACATAATAACCATATTAAACCCTTTCCGGGCTTCGGAACCATAATACGGGCCCAATAACACAAATTTCACATTATTTATCATTTTCAAAAGTCTTTATTATTTCCAGGAAATAATTTTCTTAAAAAATTCATTTCTCGGACTTGGGACCTCGGAATTCGATTCCGGGCATACGCCCAAGTCCCATATTTTCCTACGGACCCTCCGGGACCGTCAAATCAGGGGTCCGGGTCCGTTTACCAAAAATGTTGACCAAGGTCAACTTTAATCAATTAATTATTATAAAAACATCCTTCTATCAATTTTCTGCATAACAGCTTCCCGACTACGCGCCCGGACTGCACACGCACATCGAGGTGAGATTACCGGAGGCTTTCAGGGCCTCGGAACACAATTTTAGTTAAATTTACCCTGGATGACCTTATGGGTCATCATAGTTCATGGCCTCCTAACGGAACAACAGTGCTACATCGAAACCTCCAAGCTAATCTAGATCTATCTCATGGGCAACTACCACAATCAGAAACACCTGGATCTGTACATAAAGTGGATAGTATAGTATGAGTACAACCGGCCCCATGTACTCAATAAGTAGCAAGCCAAGCCTCGGGCTGAAAGTAGTGACGAGCTTGGTAGGTTCTAATACTCACTTTCCACTGTCAAGAACAACAATAACAGTAGAATGATAGTATATAAAGGAAAGCAGCTCAAATAATAACAACATGCTCAACTTAACACAATTGAAGAAAAAATAAGCATAAACTTCCATAGATTTCACTTAGACAGGTATTTGACAAGTTAAAAGTGTAACATCCAACTCTAAACGTCCAGTGGAGACATCAAATTCCAATTAGCATAAGAAATAATACAACTCTATGCTTGCATGTCAGTTATACATGCAGAACCAATAAACAATCATAGTTTAAATATCAGGTATACATAATCTCATCACATTCATAGTGCCTGAACCGAAGTAGCCCTCAATCATACTCTCGACACTCTCATGTTGCCTAGTAGAATGCCCATGGACCATCACATACACACATACACACAAACACACGCAACACTATACAACTACTTGATACAAGTCCCTCACCAGGCACATATATGACCCGTGTGCCTGCACCCACATGTTATTATCTGACTCCGGAGGGGCGGGTTCTTACCCAAGCGCTGATCAGATGTAAGACAACGATCGATATCACTTAGCCCAATATGGGTCCTAGTGCACGCGTCACCTCACGATCATTACCGCTTAGCCCAATGTGAGGTCTGGTGCACGCATCAACTCATTATCAATATCAAGTCAGTTTTATAGCCCAATTTCAATCATCAATGTGCTTAAGTCTCCATATACCAACATCTCACAGAAACATAATTAAATATATCACACATAATATACCAATGTGCCACAATTCAGCTTACACTCGTGTCACGCACAAGGACACCAACAACATATGAGATAACATATAAACGGTGCACAAAGACAGAGATATAACACGCGAATATAATATCATGATTAAAAAATATTATTACAGATAAGACAAATAGCTCAATATAGCAAAAATAGCCATATCATGTCTCAAACAAATAAGCATATAAGATATGATTACTAGCATGAATAACAACTCATATAGTCATACAAATGGAGAAAAGACGATATTAAAGAAGCATGATAGCAAAACAAGGCATGTAATGGCCTAAGATCTACCCGGATCATGAGTAACCACGGTGCACGCATATACGCTCGTCACCTCGCATATATGTCACCCTACATATAACAAATATCATAGCCAATGAGAAAATTACCCTCAAACCAAGCTTAGGCAAGATACTTACCTCATCCAGGCTAGTCTTCAACCTCGAATCTCGTCAAATCCTAGATCTAGCTTTCTAATCGCGCAAATCCAAGCCAAACATTATCCAAAAAGTCAACTATACCATAGGAAGCGATCACAATCCCTAAAGCTTCGATCTTTGAAGAAATTCTCAAAAGTCAATAAAAGTCAACTCGGGCCCACGTGAACGAAATCCAAAATCAATACCACAATCCGGTGACCAATAACCTGTAGAATCCAAATATATAATTAGTTTCCAAAACTGAGTCCACATCGGTACTCAAATTTCCAAAATACACGCTCTTAAGTATAGGCAAAACCCTAATTTTTCTTTTAAAATTCCAAGTTATAGGTGTAAAAATCCATGTGTAATCAATATATAAAACCAAATCCAAGGAAAAATCTTTTACCTCCAAGGTAGTAATGAAATTTCTCTTCAAAGTCTTCTCTTCTCGAAGTATAGGGCTCAAAATACGAAATGATAGGTAAAATCATGAAAATGCCAACTTAAATACTCTGCCTATTTTCCCAGCGTTTGCGAAGAACAAAAACCCAGTGCCTAAAAACCCTTCATTGCGAATGAATCATTCGCCATGCGAACGCGAAAGACAACAAGCCTGTCAGCTACGCGAACGCGAGAACCTAAGCACAAACATGAAAGGCTGCTGACCAACCTTCACCAACTCTACTCAAATGAGAAGCTGTCTATGCGAACATGATAGCCATCATCCATAGTACTCCACAAATATGATGATTTCATCACGAACGAGATGAATAGATCACCAGTTAGCCGAAACACTCTATGCGAACGCGACACACTAATCATGAACGCGAAGCACATCAGAACACCAGAAGATCAACTATACAAAACTCAACCAAAATGGTTTGAAATCACCCCGAAACTCATATGAGCCCCATGGGACCCCGTCCAATTATACCAACAAGACCAGATACATTGTCCAAAGGCTCAAAATACCATAATTAACATCAAAACTATGAATCAAAAGTCAAGATCATCCTCTTAACTTTCAAATAATTCCACTTCGTCTAACGCATCCGAAATACACTTAGATATTTCATATTACAACCAAACTTTGTAAACAAGTTCCAATTGACAAAATGAACCTATTATAAGTTCTGAAACAACAATCTGAACCCGATACCATCAAAGCCAACTTCTGGTCAATCTTGTGAACTCTTCAATTCTTCAAATTGCCAACTTTCACCAAATAGAGTCAAAACATTCTATGAACATTCAAATTTCAAATCCGAACATACACCCAATCCCACAATCACCATATGAATCTATTGAAATATTCAAATCCTGATTCTGAGGTCGTTTACTCAAAATTCAAACACTTGTCAACTCTTCTAACTTCAAGGTTCCAAATTAAGAATTACTCTTCCAAATAAAGTATGAACCTCTCGAAAGTAAAAAAAACTATACATGCAAGTAATAATGCATAACATGAAGCTACTCAAAGTCTCAAACCCCTGAACAAAGTGTTGAAGCTCAAAACGATTGGTGGGTCGTTATATTCTTCCCTTACACATACGTTCGTCCTCGAACGAGCCAAGTGTCATTCCGAAATTGCCAAAAGACTGAATAACTCATCATACGCATACCCATGAGTGATCTCACATCACCTCAAACCATAAAATCCTATTAACACTATCCTGATTGAAATTTCTTCCTTTAACCACTTAGCTTCCAATCCCTATAACCAAATTCTAAATTCCAGAGTCCCTTGTAAGATTCGATATATATATATATATATATATACACACACACACACACACACACACTGTATTGACCTCAACCAGCTGTATCAAAGCATAATTATACTCCTGAGATGTAACCACACGATGTACCGCATAACTCATCTACCCATATAAATATATTCTGACCATAATAGTTGCTCGTTACCAAACTCGATACTAGTAATATACCTCATAACACATAAAATCTTATTCCAACCCTGACAATACTGCAAATGATGAAAAAAATGTGTAAAAGCTTATAACCACGCGTCAGATCAATAAGTCCTGGAGTTTCTCGCTCGATAAGAATCATTGCCAAATTTCGAGCTAACCAGTGACATTCTTTTTCCAGCATACCTCATACGAATCTGATAAACACTAATTACACATTTAATAACCTCATATCACTTGGTACAAGCTACTCGACCAAATATGCCACATCAAATACCATTAAGAACCTCATATGACGCAATTCGTGCGCCAAGAAGAAACCGCCCAAACATTATCAATAATGGAAATAGAACCAAAAGGGAACTATTCCTCAAGTTAACTAGCTACAACATTAAGAGAATAATGCTATGAATCCATCCCACAAGGAAGAAATAAAACACACAAAATTAGCATAAGCAACCGTATCTAATATAAGCCCGTTGCGGCGTGAAACCTAATCCACACATCTCAATCCACATGGTAACAACCATGAGCCATACCGCTCATATTCACTAAATGCATGTGTATCAATAACAAGCACGTAAAGCGCATAAACATAATCATAGGGAGAGGGATAACATAACTCGATATGGATAAGGGCCAAGCATGGCTTAGGTGAAATAAACAAATCAACATCTCAAGCGTCATCTCACTCAAATATCGTCACAAGGACTAAATAGAACCACAACATGCATGTGAATAATCAAGTCATCTGACAACCCATCATAACATAAGGAGGAAACACATAAAATAGATCAAGGCAGGCATAACATCTATTCCACCCGATGACATACTCTTAGAAAATGATGCACTACATAAGCGAATCTAATCCAGCGTAGAATACACATTCTCATTAGGCCTACTAATGACCCTCCAAACTGATTCGGGTCATTCAAAAATAGGCCAATGGCCTTCCAAAAGCCTACAATGACCCTATCCATGACGCATATAATTAGTTTCCAAATCCTGAATACACTTTCACAGCCTGCAACCAGAGGTATAGTCTGCCTCTTAGAAATATAATCTCCAAACTGGGAGAGTACCAGAATCTCCATACCTGATCTCTAACTCTCTTAATCAAATGAATGACACATCACACATACACAATCACCCCATAGGAGATACTTCCATAACCTTCCGCACCAAGTAGAAAAACCCGAACATTAATGGACCATGCGATTTCTGTAGTACTAGTCAAGCATTTGCAATCAATACACAATGCGTCTTCCATAAAACATACCTTTCTCAGGCGATTCAAATATAGTGATAGCATCCTCTTAACATTTGATATTTATGTTGTCTAGAACTCATAACATTCCTTTCAAAACTGAACAACAACCTTGCTCATTCAATCCCAATTCCACTCCTATCTACTATGCTGATATGCAAAAATACGAGAATCCCATTACCAACTCTGAATAAAAAATAGGACACACACTCCCTCGACTAGAAACTTTTCACTTAGCTCAATTCAGGAGAAAATCATAACACGCAAATTGCCAGTAGAAGACACCAACCGCAAGTCGTGGTCAAACCATCGCAAACTCCTCGGAATCCACATACACACAACCAAGTCAGCCGAACTGTATCCATCTAAGTCACCAAAATCACACTAACTGCCAAACCCAACAATATTACAACAAAAATACCTGTAAAGCCCTATAATACCAAAGGATCTGATTGCCTCTGTTACCATGCTGACCCAAGCACTACTAACCTGTCCCAACTTCTTCAAATCACTCATGACACGCCTTTACGGCTACGCTACTCTCCCCAAGTATACAATGGACCTCAATCAAAACTCATCTCAAGTGATTCGAACATAAAATCTCGATGTCCTAAGTCTCATGAGACACTTTATTTCCCTCTTATACATCTAGTAGTACCTCCAAACCACGTACATGTTCTGAAGAAGCCTTCTATGAATTTGAAGTTGTTCCTTCCATCTCTCAAACACTACCTCGCAGAACCAGTAATGACACAGAAATTCTCTAAGTCTCTTTCACAAACCAATGCAAATCTGGAATCTTTAGTGACACATAAATTCGGAAATCCTTAGATACCACATATTGAATCTTGAATCTATTGGAACCTTCTCGAGAGTTACCCACTCAAACCTAATCCCGGATATATAACCAATCATGCCAAACGATTAGTGCTCTGTTAACATATGAATACTAAAAAAAGTAATTGTTCGAATCCATCCCTTGCATACTACCACCATAGAAGAATATTAAACATGAGTCATCCTACAACCCCTATATATCACCAAGGTGAAATATAATAAACACCCAATAATTCCTTGCTCGAATCATCCTCGAAGTCATCCTCTTACAGTTATATCAAACCCACAAACGTTCTTTACTCTAGAATCTATAACAACATGTGACTAGGTGACCCAACCGCCGATGCTAGCCTCCCTTACTTGGTTCTACTCCACAATCACATAAATCAAGAACCCATGATGACTGCTCCTCTTTAACCTCCATATTCCCATATTGTTACTCCAACTGATTTTCTCATAAGCTCATGTTGTGCCAACCATAACACACCCCAAATATTAGCCCAATTGCAAACTCAATCTCGTGCAATTGTGCCATCTTCCTCGAGCGATCCGAACCCACATTGTAGCACACACTCCACTGGGCAGAAGGTAAAACTCTTCATGGAAACCTCATAAGAAATCATACAACCCCTAACTTCCACAAAGGAGATGGCCCACCTGTGTGACCACATATCAATATTTTTCCATGACCTTCCATGGTACAACGCTATATAGTCAATGACTCACCCCTCCCCGAGTGTACACTAGTGTCGTGCCCCCTTTTTCTATCGCACGGGTTAGGTACAGAGAGATCGGGTTTATGACATTCTGGACAACTTCTTAAAGGAAGAGGTTTAAGGAAGAGTCGCCACCTATCGAATTTTATGGTGCGTTAGGGCACCTAGAGTTGATAACTCATGAACTAGTTCGCGTTACCAGAGATTGGGTAAGGGCTTGAAATTATCCCAAGGGGAAGGTGTTAGGCACCCCTCAAGATCCACAACTGTGGGTCCCAGCCAATAAGTTTTGTGAATTTGGACGGTGAGCAAGTAACAAGTAAGGTTCATATAAGAGGGGATTTAAAACAAGTATGAGAATCTTTAAAGGTTTTGGAATAACATTAGAATAAACATTTGGAAAAGAATTGTCCTAGGTTTAAAGTAATACGGATCACTTCAATGCAATACCCGGTATGTCACACCTCGAAGAGGCGGCTACACGTGGTATTAGCGCACCGGTCATCATATCCGTATTCTACCCTTCCCACCCTGTAAAGGTTATTAAAATGCGTATGTTGGTCACGAATGCTTATTGCGTGCCATTACCCGTCCCATCCTATAAGTCCTAGAGGGTGTTTAGGACTACTAATCCTACAAGGCAGAACTAGGCTGAACCCTTAGGTTTAAAGGAAAAAATACTAAGCAACATACAAAACAAGTAGGACTGCACATATGAGGGAACATATAAAGACAAAGAAAGGCTCACAAGTCCCTCCACACATAAACATGTAAGTAGCACGTCTCAAACACAATTAAAGTCTCAGGACAGGAGTTTGAAAATAGGAAGTTTAGTAAAATAGTAGGAGTCTGGGTTAGAAAACTTAATGAATACAGAAACTTTAATTAAAGCTGATAGTTGATTTCAAAATATACAGTAGCTAAAGGCAGCGGTAAAACTTGAAAATATGCAGTGATTAAAAGCTTTCAGTAAACATAGATGAAAGTTATTAAAGCATGGGTTTGAAATGATTTTAAAGGATAAGCGAATAAAATACAGTGGCTCAACATAGAGTAATAGCTATTAGTTTTCAAAGAACTGTAGCAAAGAAGTAGTAAAATGATATCAAAATATAGTGACTTGAAAGGCATACAAAACAAGGATTCGAAATGGCACGATTTTGAGCAAAATGAGGCATTTTTGAAAGACCCAATAGTTTGAAGGAATAATAGCCGGAGTCAGTAAAACTCAGCAAAAGAAATAGATGCACAACTTCGAGACTATTTAAGTTAGAGCAGGAGTTTTAATAAAAGTAAATGAGCTTCAGTAAAATTGTAACGACCCAGCCGGTTGTTTTGTGTGTTAGGGTCCCCCTTCCCTAAATGAAACCTTCCATAGTGGCTATTCATGCTTTATGACTCGCGGGAGCGGGTGGTTCGGGATTTGGGAATGAATTGGATGGTTTAGGAACACTTGGTTCCTTAAGGTTGGCCTATTTGGCCAAGTTTGACTTCGGTCAACATTTTGAGAAAACAACCTCGGAATCAAGTTCTGACAGCTCCAGTAGCTCCGTATGATGATTTCGGACTTGGGCATATGTTCAACTCGGGTTTATGATGACCCAGGAGCGTTTCAGCGCCCGAAATGGAAATCAGGATTTCCTTAAGTTTAGAAATTGGCCTGGAATGGGACTTCATGCTATCGGGGTCCGAATGGAATTCCGAGACCTACAATAGTTCCGTATAGTCATTTATGACTTGTCTGCAAAATTTGGGGTAATTCCGAGTAGTATAGACCAATTCGGCGCAATGTAATGAATTCTAGAATTTCAAAGTTCTTAAGTTTGATTAATTTGGTTTTGGGGTTGAATTTTGAGTTCCGTTGTTGTTTTTCATGTTCTGGAAGTTTGAGCAAATCCGTATAATGAATACAGACTTGGCGGTGCTTTTGGAAGGGGTCCCAGGGGGCTCAAGGCTGTTTTAGACCCCCGGGTGCTAAGTTAGAAAAACTAGATTTTTCTGTCTGGTTTCCTTCTCTGTGATCGCAGAAGCAGGGATGCGATTGCACAAAAGTAATTATGCTAGGCCATCCAATGTTCTCTGGGATCGCAGACATAACTCCGCGATCACATAAGGTCCCCTTCCCAACTCTCTGTGAACGCATACTCGCCCCTGCAATCGCACAAGTCACCTACCTACCCCTACATCCTGTTCCTCTCTGCGGTCGCATACCTCACTCGTGCGATCACATAAGCCTACCTCCCTACCCTTTGCGATCGCAGGCCCTATCTATGTGATCACATAGTGCTTCCTGGGGGCCAGGGTCATTTGTTCTTCGCGATCGCGGGCCTGATGCCGCGATCGCAGTGAAGGTTTTCCTGGGCAGTATTTAAATGCTCAATTACGGGTTGTTTTCCTCATTAGTCATCTTTTACCTCCATTAGAGAGCACCCAAGGTTGAAGAACACCTCCCACAACCACCCACTGAAGAGGTAAGCAATTCTCTCCTATTTCTCACAATTATGCATGGAATTTAACGGGTTTAATTCCTAAAAGAAACAAAAATCATGAAATTTGGTAGGAATTTCTAGGGCTTTGATAATTAGTGAATTATCCCTTTTAAGCCTTGAATTCCTAAATAAATTATGTAATTACGATCCTTAGGCTTCGGGTAATTCATTCCTTCGAGAATTTTAAAAATCCGAATGCGTGGGCCCAGGGTCGAAAATTCAAAAAACCTTCAAGAATACTATATTTTGGAATTTCTTGTTAATTCTTATTCCTGGAGCATGAATTGACTCAATTATGCTATGTTTGGCTAGTTGTGAGCCGTCAAGAGTAGTTTCGGAATTTCAGGCGCATCTTTTGATCCGGTCTTTGGTCCGAGGAGTTCTTTTATCGAGGTGAGTCTCCTTTCTAACCTTGTAAGAGGAAAATTGTCCCTCTAGGTAGCCTTGTTTGCTATGTGATCTTGTTTGGGGGCTACGTACGCACCGAGTGACGAGAGTCCGTACGTAGTGGCTATTACTGCTTCGTCCGGGTAGTTAGGACACAACATGTTCATTGTTTCTTTTTTTCCTGTTGTAGCATAGACATGACTTGTATACTTGTGTGATTGGTATTGTTGTCTTTGAACGTTGTGATACTTAGCTTGATTTAAGTGTGATAAGAGAATCACGGGATGGGATCGGGTCGTACACCACGGCAGAGTGATGATTGATTATATTGTGGGATCGGGCCGTACGCCACGGTAGAGTGATGATTGATTATGTTGTGGGATCGGGCCGTACACCACGGCAGAGTGATGGTTGATTATATTATGGGATTGGGCAGTACGCCACGACGAGATTTAGATTACCAGGGTGGGATCGGGCCGTATGCCACGACGAGATTGAGACTACCATGGTGGGATCGGGCCGTACCCCACAGCGAGATTGAGACTACCAGGGTGGGATCGGGCCGTACGCCACGGCGGATACCAAACTTGTTTTATTTGAGATTGTTATTTGATACCGGATATTGATGTACTTGATTATTTATTTTACTTGCCTACAGTTTTCTTTACATCCTGCTTACTTTACGACTGTTGAACCTTAGTGAGTATCGAGTCGACCTTTTGTCACTACTTCTTCGAGATTAGACAGGATACTCACTGGGTACATATTTACATATATGTACTCATGCTGCACTTTCTTTCCTTTTCTGTACTTGACTGTACAGGTCCGGAGGCTGGTCCATCTGATATTCAGGCTAGTGCCAGATATTGATAGCGTGGTCATACTTCACGGTCAGCTGCTTTCCTGGCGACTTCCTAGCAGCACCCTGGAGTTCCTTTTGTTATGCTCTCTGTCTATTTCATTCAGACTGAGACCCTGTATATGTTGTAGTCATTGTATATTCAGTAGTTGCCCGTGACACTTGTGGCACTAGTTCCTGGAACACACGCGGTATATATTTTTGGGGTTTTGGGATGTATATCTATGTGTATGTTTTATTTCGGCCTTGTATCTACTATGATTTTACCTTCACTCAAGGCTAGTATCATGTTAGTTGTTATAAACTGGTAACCATTGACTTGTTTGATCGAATGGGAAGGGTTTCACTTAGTGAAAGTTATATCGGCTTGCCTAACCCCGCTGTTGGGCGCCATCGCGACCTGAATTAGGATTTGGGTCGTGACAACGTGGTATCAGAGCCCTAGGTTCACGTAGTCTTACGAGTCACGGGAAAACCCAGTAGAGTCTTGCGGATTGGTACAGAGACGTCTGTACTTATCTTCAGGAGGCTACAGGGTGTTAAGAAACTCCTTTTGTTCATATCCTATCGTCCAAACGATGATGTACTCAAACCTCTTCTTATATTCTCTCACATATGGTGAGGACGCGTGCTTCACATGTTCCTGATCCAGGAGAGGCTGCTACCTCCGCCGCTCGAGGCCATGGTAGGGGCAGGGGTAGGGCTCCTGTTCGTAAGAGGGGGCAAGGGCGTCCCGAAGTTGTACCGGTTGCACCGATTAGGGATCCTTATGTTGAGGAGCAGGATGAGCTTCCTCCAGTGGCTCCACCACCAGCTGACTCTATGACGGTGCTAGGCTTCCAGGAGGTCATGGGCCGTATGCTGAGGTTTATGGATACTATGTCATAGGCGGGTATACTTCCATCAGATCCTACTACTTCTCAGGCAGGAGGGGGAGTTCAGACCCCTACCGCTCAGGCTACAGGACCAGCAACAGCAGTACATCGTACTCCAGATATTCCACCAGTGATCGCGGTTCAGCCTGGGGTGGCAGCACCAGAGCGCAGGCCAGTTGCAGAGATAGACCAGCAGAAGCTGCTGGGTAGATGGACCCAGCTTCGCCCTCTGACCTTCGGGGGTAAGCGGGGAGAGGATGCACAGGATTTCATCGAGAGGTGCAGGGAAAGACTGCACAACATGAGGATATTAGAGTCACAAGGGGTAGATTTCACGACCTTCCAGCTTGAGGGCAGAGCTCGCCGCTGGTGGCAGTCTTATGTACTCAGTAGACAGTAGGGTCTCCACCGGTTACTTGGGAGCAGTTTACTCAGTTATTCTTGGACCGATACATTCCACCATCTGAGATGGAGGATTTGCGGGGTCAGTTTGAGAGGTTAGATCAGGGGCAGATGTCTGTGTCAGATTATGAGGCCAGGTTCTCCGAGTTCTCTCGCCATGCTCACATGATATTGCCCACAGATGCTGAGAGGGTTCGACAGTTTGTGGAAGGCTTACATCCGGGTATCAGGACTTCCATGGCCAGAGAGGTAGAGATGGGTACCCTATATTAGCTTGTAGTCGAGATAGATCGATGTATCGAGGGTTACCGTGCGAGGAGTAGAGAGCAGGGTCAGCAGGGTCAGCAAGATAAGAGGCCCAAGTTCACAGGTGACTTCAGAGCGGCTCCAGCTAGGGCCAGGGGTCAGTACGAAGGTGTCCACTTCAGCAGGCCTTCCTATTCAGCACCTCCAGTACCTCCTAGGGTTGTTCCAGTCAGGCCCCAGTTTAGCGCCATGCCAGAGCGCTCCTATCATCCTCTAGCCATCCAGAGTACACCTATCAGTTACTCTAGCCATCAGAGATCCTCCAGTTCTTATCCCAGTGCTTTACCAGAGGATTCACACCGCTCTTCAGCTATTCAGGGTTCTTCCTCTTCGGGGCAGAGAGCAGTAGTGCCAGGGGGTTGCTTAGAGTGTAGGGATCTGGGTCACGCATGGAGGTTTTGTCCCAGGTATCAGGGCAAGGCCGTGCAACAGAACCAACAGCCTGTGATTACAACACCAGCAGCACGACCACCTAGGGGTGGAGGTAAGGTTGGCAGGGGTCGCCCTAGAGGGGGAGGCCAGTCAGGAGGAGGTCGTTCAGCTCCAGCTCGTCCTGGGGGAGCTCAGTCTTCGGGTGCTCCAGCCAGATTTTATGCTATTCCAGCCAGGGCAAACGCAGTGGCATCAGACGCTGTGATTACATGTATTATTTCGGTCTGTGGTAGAGAGGCTTCAGTGCTATTTGATCTAGGGTCTACATATTCATATGTTTTAGAATTATTTGCCCATTCTATGGATGTTATTTGTGAGTCTTTGGTTTCTCCCTTGTATGTATCCACTCCTGTGGGTGACTCTATAATGGTAGACCAGGTCTACCGGTCCTGTGTGATTACTTTCTATGGGTTTGAGACCAGAGCCGACCTGTTGTTGCTTGATATGGTTGATTTCGAGGTCATATTGGGCATGGATTGGCTATCCCCTCACCATGCTGTCCTGGATTGCCATGCCAAGACAGTTACATTAGCCATGCCTGAGTTGCCGAGGTTACAGTGGAGGGGTTCTTCAGTTAGTGCCTTCATCCGAGTCATTTCCTTCATGAAAGCTCGGCACATGGTCGAGAAAGGGTGTCTGTCTCATCTTGCTTATGTGCGGAACGCCACCGCCGAGTCTCCTACCCTTGATTTAGTGCCTGTCGTTCGGGAGTTTCCGGATGTGTTTCCTTCAGATCTTCCAGGCATGCCTCCAGATCGAGATATAGATTTCTGCATTGATTTGGCTCCAGATACTCAACCTATTTCTATTCCTCCCTATCGTATGGCTCCTAAGGAGCTAAAGGAACTGAAGGAGCAGCTTGAGGAGTTGTTGGCCAAGGGATTTATTAGGCCGAGTGTGTCGCCGTGGGGGTGCTCCAGTCCTATTTGTGAAGAAGAAGGATGGGTCTATGCGGATGTGTATTGACTACCGCCAGTTGAATAAAGTGACCATCAAGAACAAGTATCCTCTGCCGCACATTGATGATTTGTTTGATCAGCTACAAGGTGCTTGTGTGTTCTCTAATATTGATCTGAGGTCAGGTTATCACCACTTGAAGATTCGGGCTTCTGATGTCCCGAAGACTGCATTTCGCACCATATATGGCCACTATGAGTTCTTAGTGATGTCCTTTGGCTTGACTAATGCCCGAGCAGCATTTATGGACTTGATGAATAGGGTATTCAGGCCGTATATCGACTCCTTCGTTATTGTTTTCATTGATGATATATTGATCTACTCACGGATCCTGGGAGAGCACGAGCATCATTTGAGAGTTGTGCTTCAGACCTTGCGAGAACAGAAGCTATATGCTAAGTTCTCCAAGTGTGAGTTCTGGTTAGATTATGTGGCATTTCTGGGGCATGTGGTGTCCTATGAGGGTATCAAGGTTGATCCGCAGAAGATTGAGGCAGTTCAGAGTTGGCCGCGTCCTACTTCAACTTCAGAGGTCAGGAGTTTTCTGGGTTTAGCAGGCTATTACCGTCGGTTCGTGGAGGGGTTTTCTTCTATTGCAGCCCCATTGACTAGATTGACTCAGAAGAATGCTCCATTTTAGTGGTCCGACGATTGTGAGGCGATCTTTCAGAAGATCAAATTAGCATTGAATTCAGCACCAGAGTTGTCATTTACTTCTGAGTCTGGAGTATATACAGTGTATTGCGACGCCTCACGCGTCGGGTTGGGATGTGTGCTGATGCAGGATGGCAGGGTTATTGCTTATGCTTCGCGCCAGCTGAAGGTTCATGAAAAGAATTACCCTGTGCATGATTTGGAGTTGGCGGTGATTGTTCATGCTCTGAAGATATGGCGGCATTATCTATATGGTGTATCTTGTGAGGTCTATACTGACCACCGCAGCCTGCAGTACTTGCTTAAGCAGAGGGACCTTAATTTGAGGCAGCGAAGGTGGCTTGAGTTATTAAAGGACTATGATCTCACTATTCTGTATCATCCGGGCAAGGCAAATGTAGTGGCGGATGCTTTGAGCAGGCGGGCAACTAGTATGGGTAGTTTTTCCTACATTGCAGCTGAGGAGAGACCTTTAGCCTTGGACATTCAGTCCATGGCCAATCGCCTGGTGAGATTGGATCTTTCTGAGCCTCGTCGAGTTCTAGCTCATGTGATTGCTCAGTCTTCATTATTGGGAGAGATTAAGGCTCGACAGTTTGATGATCCACGTTTAGCAGAGCTACGGGATACGCTGGTCCAGGGCAAGGCCAAGGAGATTACTTTAGGCGAGGATGGTGTTATGCGACTCCAGGGACGATTGTGTGTTCCAGATATCGATGGCCTGAGGGAGAGGATTCTAGCAGAGGCGCATAGTTCTCGGTATTCTATTCATCCGGGAGCGACAAAGATGTATCGTGACCTAAAGCAACACTATTGGTGGAGGCGGATGAAGAAGGACATTGTTCAGCATGTGGCTAGGTGTCTTAATTGTCAGCAGGTTAAGTACGAGCATCAGCGGCCAGGAGGCTTGTTT
>MDKH01110565.1:0-43771 GCA_005239495.1 Nicotiana undulata
CCCCCACCGGTGAGTCATGACATGCCTTTAGAATTGGCATCACTTCTTCTTCCGGAACACATCCTCTAAAAATGTTGTCTGCAAAGATGCGGAACTAAAATGGTTCCTCCCAATAGTATTGACGGCATTCCCTCAAATATTTCTTCTTCTAATATGATTCCAAGCCGTCTGGAATAAGCTTACTCACCAAATAATTTGCAATGTCAGCATACCAAGGAGCTGAAGAAGAAGATAATGCCAAAATATGCTCATCAGGGAAAGCATCATCAATGTCTAAGTCATCTCGTGGGCGCCCGTTTTCTTCAATTCGAGAGAGATGGTCCGCAACTTGATTTTCAGTGCCCCTCCTGTCTTTGACCTCATAGTCAAATTCTTGCAATAGAAGGACCCACCGGATCAACCTTGGCTTGGCATTTTTATTTGCCATAAGATAGCGAAGGGCAGCATGATCTGTGAAGACTACAACCTTGGATCCCAAAAGATAAGCCCGGAATTTCTCAAAAGCATAGACAATAGCAAGAAGCTCTTGCTCTGTCACTGTGTAGTTCATTTGGGCCCCGTTAAGAGTTTTGCTTGCATAGTAGATGGGATGGAGAATTTTGTTGTGCCTTTGACCCAATACCGCTCCAATAGCTACACCACTGGCGTCACACATAAGCTCGAATGGAAGAGACCAATCCGGTGTGACAATAATGGGGGCCGTGGTGAGCTTTACTTTAAGCTCCTCAAATGCTTTGAGGCATCCTTCATCAAACAAGAACTCGACATCTTTTTCAAGGAGTTTGCACATAGGGTTTGCAATTTTTGAAAAGTCCTTGATAAAGCGCCGATAGAATCCGGCATGACCAAGAAAGCTTCGGATGCCTTTCACTGAAGTTGGAGGAGGGAGTTTGGAGATGATCTCAATATTCGCCCGATCGACCTTAATGCCCTTCTTTGAAATTTTGTGCCCCAAAACAATCCCCTCATAAACCATGAAGTGACATTTTTCCTAATTGAGTACAAGATTGGTTTCTTCACACCGTTTCAGCACTTGTCGGAGGTTGTCAAGGCAATGCTCAAATGAGTCACCCACCACCGAGAAATCATCAATGAAGACTTCCAAGAAATCCTCCACCATACCAGAGAATATGGACATCATACATCGTTGAAATGTGGCCGGGGCATTGCACAGCCCAAAAGGCATCCGACTAAAAGCAAAGGTGCCGTACGGGCAAGTGAAAGTTCTTTTCTCTTGATCTTCCAAGGCGATGTTGATTTGTCTTTAGCCGGAATATCCATCAAGGAAGCAATAGAAAGATCTTCCCGCTAGCCGATCAAGCATTTGATCAATAAAAGGCATAGGGAAACGATCCTTGCAAGTAGCATTGTTAAGCTTCCGGTAGTCCATGCACACTCTCCATCTGGTGACTATCCGCGTAGGAATAAGTTCATTCCTTTCATTGTGGATCACCGTAATGCCTCCATTCTTGGGCACACATTGCACCGGACTTACCCACGGAATATCTGCAATGGGGTAGACAACCCCAACATCCAACCATTTGATTATCTCCTTCTTGACCACCTCTTGCATAGAGGGATTTAACCTTCTTTGATTCTCTATGTTTGGTTTGCTCCCTTCTTCCAGTTGAATTTTATGTTCACATATCCCGGCGGGAATTCCTTGGATGTCCGCTATTGTCCATCCAATCGCTTGTCGGTGCTCCCGCAAGACATTTAGCAATGCATCTACCTGCACATCATTCAACAAAGAAGACACGATTACGGGTAAAGTATTATTAGAGCCAAGAAATTTGTACCTCAAGTGCGATGGAAGTGGTTTGAGCTCAAGGTGTGGTCGCTCCATGATTGAAGGTTTTGCGGGCGGCGTCATTCGATTCTCTAGGTCGAGTGAAAGCTTCTTTGGTGCATATGTATAGGACCCACGCCCTTCCAATGCATTGACCATCTCCGCATAACCCTCAATGTTCTCATCATCAAAATTTACCATAATTGCCGCCAATGCCTCTCCGAGGCACTCTTCTTCCATTTTCATCTCAACGGCATCCTCCACCTCATCAACCACGTCAATTACCGAAATTCCCTCATAAGCACTTGGCAACTTCAAACCTTTGCTTGCTTGGAAAGTGACTTCTTCATCATTCACCCGGAATTTGATTTCATGTCGTTCCGAGTCCATCAATGCTCTTCCCGTCGCAAGAAATGGTCTCCCTAGAATGATAGGAATATCTTTGTCGACCGCACAATCCAAGATGACAAAGTCGGCCGGAAGAAGGAACTTCCCCACCTTCACTAAAACATCATCAACAATGCCCAAGGGTTTCTTTATAGTTCGATCGGCCATTTGCAAACGCATGCTAGTTGGTCTTGGCAATCCCAATCCCGCTTGCTTGTAAATAGCAAGAGGCATCAAATTTATACTAGCACCGTTGTCACAAAGTGCTCTAGCAAAATCTCTCAACCCAATGGTGCACGGAATAGTAAAAGCTCCCGGGTCTCCCTTTTTCTCCACGGTTGATGTAGTAATTATTGAACTAACCCGGTGAGTAAAATTCACCACCTCATTCTTCGTTGTTCTCTTCTTTGTCATAAACTCTTTCAAGTACTTGGCAAACCCCGGAATTTCTTGGAAAGCTTCCAAGAATGGAATATTCACCGAAAATTGCTTCAAGATGTCGTAGAAGTTTTCGAACTTCCCATCATCCGCTCTTCGTGAAAACCATTGAGGAAATGGAGGATTAGGCCTAGGAATTGGGGGAGGAGCCTTTGGGGTCTCATTCGCCTTTTCCACGGCCTTTCCTTTTCTTTCTCTTTGAATATCATCCTCTAGGAGGGTTTCTCCAACCTCCACTACTACCGGCGACTCACTCCGTGCTTCCTCTCCTTTATCATTGTTCTCAACATCAATCACTTTCTCACTCTCGTCTTGTAGCACCTTACCACTTCTCGTTGTTATGGCCATGCAATGAGATGTCGACCCACTTGGGCCGCTTTTCGGGTTTACCACCGTGTCACTTGGGAGTGTGCCTTTTTACTTGGGAGTTTTCTCTCTTGATAGATCTCTCATTTGCAATTCAAGTTTTTGAATCGAAGCGGTGTGTGACCCTACCACCTCGTACATATTCCTCATTGTTGCATCGTTTTTCTCTTGGTTTTGCAAAATACTCTATAGCATCCCTTCCATTTTAGATTCACTTGATGATTGTGAAGAGTTGGAATATTGCACTTTCGGTGGTACATAAGGATTGGAGCTTCTATTGGGATAGTGATTGTTGTTGTTCCACGATCCTTGACCACTTTGTTCATTGCGCCTGTTTTGTTGGCCTTGCCCTTGCGGGTTTGGCCTCCAATTGTTTTGTTGGCGATAACCACCTTGAGAGTTTTGAACATAGTTTGCTTCTTCCCACTCTTGATTACCCATTGATTGCATGTCTTACACTAGATGCACTTTCTTTGTTTGATTTTCTTTGAGCATCTTTGTCAATACATCAACATTAGTGGCGAGACCGGTAATTACTTGGTCTCTCTCTTGATTCTCTTTGATCATGTTTGCAAGAGAAGGAGTGCCATAAGAAATTTCCCCCAATGTATCTTCTGAATGCCAAGCTTGATTGTGCTTAGACATCTTGCCTAGAATTTGCGTAATTCTAGCAAATGACTTATCCATGAAAGACCCATCCGCGACATTCTTTGCAATTGACTGGGAGAGTGGGTCCAATCCCATGTATAAAATATCCATCAAAATGTGGTCCGGGAACCCATGGTTCGGTGATCTCACAAGGTACAGCTTGAATCGGTCCCATGCCTCATGTAAGTGTTCCCCCGGCATTTGCTTGAAGAAAAATATTTTGTCTCTAAGCTAAGATTTCTTGCTATCCGGGAACCACTTTGACAAAAAGGCTCGTACAAGCTCCGGCCATGTAGTGATGGTGTGAGGAGGTAAGTTGTGAAGCCACTTCCTTGACTCTCCCTCTAATGAGTACTTGAACACCCGCAACCTCAAAGAGTCATCCGATACATTGGTCTGTTTGTGCATGCCGCACACACCCAAGATGTTCCTTAGGTGTTGCGTGGGGTCATCATCAGTTGAGTTGTGAAATAATCCTTCTACCTTGAGCATTAGTATCATTCCATGGTCCACTTTAAATATCGATGCACCAACTACCGGTGGAAGTATGGCATTGGAGTCGTCGATGTATTCCTCAATATCGGCGAAAAGATTTTCCTCTTCATCATAATTATCGGCCATTGTGACCTGGGACACCAATACAAAACAAGCAACTTGTGATGGAGTAGAAAAAGATATAAAGTGAAGTACACACTAACTAATAATTTCAAAACCGTATTCCCCGGCAATGGCGCCAAAATTTGATACGCTCAAATTATACTTTAAAATAGTGTAAAGCGGTCGAAGTCAAATATAATAACCCGACGAGGTTGGGGTCGAATCCCACAGGGAATAGGTGTGAAAATGTTACTTTGATACTGTGATTCTTAACTCAAATCATAATTCCATTCCATTAGTAAATGGGAATATGGGGGTTGGTTGTGTAGTAATCTAATAGAAGTAGTAGCAATGAGAATTAATTAAAACTGTAATTAATATGATTTAGTGAACCAAGGTTGTGTTCCCTTTTTAATGACGTGTAATGCAAATGGATATTAATATGATATATTTCTAATGGGAAGTTCTTCATATGCAATTGATTTCTATATGGCTACCCAATATTTTCCAATAATAGAGTAGTATTTCCTCTTTATAATTTTCCCAAATATAAAAGAGTTGCAATGAAACCCAAATCACTTTATGCCAAATAAAACCATCTTATCCCTAAGTGATTCTATTAAACAAGGTTTAAAGCCTTGAGTCTTTGATATTTACTCTTACCAATTCTAACCCACTTTTCCAAGCTAAGAAAGAATTTACGGCATAAGTTAATGTTTGCAACCACTAACAAGAAATATACAATGAAGAGTAAATAAATACCAATAACCCATTATGCATATATTCAATGTTAAATACCCAAATACATAACACCCATTTAGGGTCCACAACCTTAGTATTTAAGGCTAGCTACTCATAATAAATGACAAAAAGCTAAGAGTATTAAGTGTCATGAATGCTTACAAACCAAGAATGAAGTTATAATGCTTCCAAAAAGGAGAGAATATTCTAATAGGGGAATGTTCTTCAAAGACTGGACAAGAATGACCCACAAAACCCAAGTAAATCCTTTTATAGTGGCCCAAAGGTCGAATAGAACACAGACAAAAATGCCCCTGCAGACAGGTTATGCGATCGCATTCCAGTCGCACAATAGGAATGCGGTTCGCATCCTTCATTTTCTCATCGCATATCTAAACCCTAGTTTCCTGGTCGTCACCGCATTGTTGATTTGCGGTTCGCATTGTTGATGTGCGACCACAGATTGACATCGCATTCTTGGGGCAGCTTCAGGCACCAGGGATTCTGCGGTTAAGTATGCGGCTCGCATGTGAGTTATGCGGTCGCATAATCGACCGCATTTTAGCACTTAAAATTAGCCTATCTTTTCTGTTGCGATCTGCGATCCCTGGGTGCATTATGCGTTTTGCATTTAAGTTATGTGACGCTCTCTTGTAAGATATGCGATCGCATAGTGTTTTTTCCCTCACTTTTTAGCTTCTTTGCTTTCTTTTCATGGTCTTGAGTATTTACATCTCATGCACTGCAACACGTCAAAATTCTATAAGTATAAAAGGTAAATGCTCTTGAAATAGACTATAATTTAAGCAATTTGGTGTTAAATGTGCCGAAATTCTCCGGCACATCAGCATCCCCGGCAGGTCTGCAGGAAACACCTAGGGAAACTCGCGAACAATAGGCACTGAATCTATAGAAGAAACTTCAGCCATAGAATCATGAATATGAGCCAAACAAGCCAAACACCCCTTCTCAACCATGCGACGAGCCTTGGCATAAGAAATCACTTTGCTGGAAGAATTACCAGGAGTTCTTTTCCTCTCTAATCGAGGCCACCCCGGCAAGTCTAAGGTAATTGTCTTGTCGTGACAGTCAAGAATGGCATAATAAGGTGACATCGAATCCATCAAGAAGCAAATGGTCTACACTAGTTTCAAGACCCTCAATGACTACTACGCACGAACGATACACATGATCTACTACAGTAGCATCCCCTACCAGCATATATACATAAACAGGAACACTCAAGGAATCACGGGGCACAACCAAATACGAGGCAAATTATGATGACTTATCAGAATAAGTAGATCCCGGATCAAACAAAACTTTGGCATTTCTATTGCAAACTGAAATGATACATGTAATAACAGAATTGGAGGACTCCGCCTCAGGTCTAGCTGGGAATGCATACAGTCAGAGCTGGGCTCCACCATCCTGAACTATGTCTTTTGGAGGACCTCTATTAGGCAGACCTCTACCTATAACGGCCTGACCTCCACCTCTATCAATCTGGCCCCTACCTCTAGCTACTTGACCCATACCCTTGGATGGTTGGGCAGGTGGTGCTGGAGTTAGTGCCAGAACTATATCATAAGAACCCTCATACTAAACCTAATTACATGAATATTTCGATTAAGCTCTCTGATATACCCATATTCACCACACTCAAAGCATCCCTCCTGATATGAAGACTGGCCCTGACGAACTAGGTGACCTCGGTAATAACTCTACAAAGGAGGTTCTCTAATAGGAGCTAATGGCGCGTTGTAGACTGGTTGTGCTAAATGAGGCATATAAGAACCATGACCACCTAAAGTACCATGTGAATCCTGGAGTTCTGAGTGAAATGTCCTGGAAGACTGGCCTCTGCTAAATGAAACCCCACCTCCAGATGAGGCACCACTGAATCCACCGGAATAGTGAGGTCTCTCATATGACCCTTGACCTCCCATCCCAAGAACCGTCTTAACCCTCTTGGCCACATTAGCTGCATCCTAAAAAGAAATCTCGTTTCCTGTCTCCTTGGCCATCTGCAACCTGATGGGCTGAGCAAGGACCTCAATAAATCGCCTGACTCTCTCTCCCTCTGTGGGCAACAAAAGAATTGCATGTCTAGCCAAATTAACAAAGTTGTTCTCATATTGGGTCACAGTCATGCTGCCCTGCTGAAGTCACTCAAACTGATGATGTTTCTCCGCTCTAGTAGTAATAGGCAAGAACTTCTCTAGAAGGAGGTGCGAAAACTGATCCCAAGTCAAATTAGGTGACCCATATGGTCTAGTCAACAAGTAATCCATCCACCATTTCTTGGCGGAACCAGTCATCTGAAAAGCAGCGAAATCGACCCCATTAGTGTGATGACCCAAAAGGTCATCCTGTGTAAATTTAACTAAAACTATGTTTCAAGGCCCCAAGATCCTCCATTAATCTCACCTCGATGTGCGTGCGCAGCCCGGGCGCTTAACCGGGAAGCCTTTATTTTGAAAACTTGATAAAGAGTTGAATTTACAATAATTAATTGATTAAAGTTGATTTTGTTCAACATTTTTGGTAAACAGACCCGGACCCATGATTTGACGGTCCCGGGGGTCCGTAGGAAAATATGGGACTTGGGCGTATGCCCAGAATCAAATTCTGAGGTCCCAAGTCCGAGAAATGAATTTTTAAAGAAAATTGTTTTCTGAAAATAATAAAGACTTTTGAAAATGAATTTTGATGTGAAACCCGTGTTACCAAGACCGTATTATTGTGTCTTAGCCCGGAACAGGTTCAATATATATTATATGAGTTATCTGTAAAATTTGGTGAGAAACAGACTTGATTTGACGTGTTTCGGATCAAAAATGGAAAATTTGTTAGTTTATGAAGTTTGAGAAATTATAGATATTTTGAGTTTAATTCGTTGTTTTTGATGTTATTTCTGTGGTTTAATTACTTGAATAAGTCTGTAGGATTATTTTGAAGTCGTTTGTATAATTGGTATTGAGCCTCGAGGGCTCGGGTGAGTTTCGGGTAGGTGTCGGGGTGTAAAAAGGTTAGATAAATCTGGTGCATTTGTTGTTTTTTGGTGTTTGGAAAGTTACTCTATGCGAACGCACTAGAGTCCATGCGATCGCACAGAGTAATAGTGGGGTCTGGGGTCAGGGGTCAAATTGGTCAGTGCGATCGCACCATACAGCTCGCGATCGCGGAGAGAGGGCGAGGTCTCCTGTGCGAACGCACCAGGGTGGTCGCGAACGCACAGGGTTAGGAGAGTCAGGGGACTTGGGGGGTATTTAGCTTGTGCGAACGCGGCTGGGGTCCCGCGATCGCAGAGGTTATTTTGGGGAACCCTTTGCGAACGCGGTGCATGTGCTGCGAACACACAGTGTAAATTTCGCCCATGTATTTTATTCAAAGACAGAATATCCCATTACGGGTTCTTCACATTTTTTTCACTATCCTCTTCTTCCCCACACCTCCTTTAGCCATCTTTGAAGACCTCCATCACCATAGCTCCATAGGTAAACAATTCTAACTCCATTTTCCTTCTATTTTCATCATCTATTACTAGAATCTAGGTGTAATAACATGAATTCAAGGTGGAAATTAGGGGTTTGGGTAGAGTTAGGGGTTTTGGGCTTTTTGGGAATTCAACCTCGTTTTGGGGTCGGATTCAAATACAAATTGTAAATTCGGGCTCGTGGGGGAATGGGTGAACGAGTTTTGGTCCAAACGTCGAGTTTGGACCAAGCGGGCCCGGGGTCAAGTTTTGGTATTTTTCTAAGAATGATGGGAAATGTATAATTAGGCTTTGGAATTGTTTTATTGAGTAATTATTGATGTTAATAAATCAATTATGTCTAGATATTATCGTTTTAGAGTTGGATTCGAGAGGAAAGGCTGTGATTGAGGCTTGACTTGCATTTTTGGAGTCGAGGTAAGTGTTTTGCCTATCCTTAGCTTTAGGGAATAGGTATAGAGTCTAAATTTCTACGTGTATTCCATGTCCAACGTATAGGTAAGGTGACGAGTACCTATGTGTTGTGGTCAATCATTCTCGTGAGTCAAAATGTGACGAATTATACCGTGTCCTTGATATTCTCTGTGCTATGAATAATTGGTGATTTAGAAGTGATACATTGATGTTGTTTCATGACTTGGGAAGTTATTGATTAATTTTTCAGTTGCGGATTTTTTTATTGTTGAAATTATGCCTCTGAGAGAGATTGGTTATTGCTGAGTCCCTTGCCGGGACGATAGAATTTTGTTGGTTATTTCTGTACATTTACAACTTCTTATTGTAAACCATTATATTGAAATGTTGTTTCTATGTAAATTAAGCACGAGGGGACATTCCGTGCCGAGTGATCGTGAGGCTTTGCACGAGGGGACATTCCGTGCCGAGTGATTATTATTTATGCACGAGGGGACATTCCGTGCTGAGTGACTTTATTATTTATGCACGAGGGGACATTCCGTGCCGAGTGACTTTATTATTTTTGCACGAGGGGACATTCCGTGCCAAGTGATTGTAAGGCTATGCACGAGGGGACATGTCGTGCCTTTTGCTGCTTATTTACTTATTTTGAGATGTTAATTCCTGTCTTACTTCTACATTTTAGTTATTATCATATTCTGTTGTTTTGGTAATTTGTTTCCCCTTTATCCCATCATGTTCTCCCCGTACCTGTATTTACTTGTTTATTTCCGTTATTATTTTCTTTTTGAGTATAAAATTTCACAGGTATGAATTGTTGTCGGTCCTAGCCTCTTCACTACTTCGCCGAGGTTAGGCTTGGCACTTACTCAGTACATGGGGTTGGTTGTACTGATGCTACACCTGCACTTCTTCATGTTGTGCAGATTACACAGCCGGACCCGGTGGACATTGACGGAGGGAGTATCCTTCAGTCCATTCAGGAGACATTAAGGTAGACCCGCAGACGTTCGTGGGCCTTTGCGTCACCTTTTACCCAGAGGGGTTCATTGCTACCCTGGTGCTTCAAGACGCTCTAGTCCGCTTAGTGGGACTCATGGAGAGTGTGGCTCAGAACGGTCTTCTTCCTACTGCACCAGCCATCTCTCAGGCTGGGGGAGGGACCCAGACTCCTGCTACTCGTACACCAGAGTAGTTAGATCCTCAGTTTCAGACTCCGGCACCTCAGACAACCGGAGTAGCTAAGTCGGGTATTGTGGCACCGGCAGTTGAGGGAGCGGCTATGTCAGCAGATGCTCTATGGAGATTGGATAGATTCACCAAGTTATTCCCTACTACTTTCACTGGCTCACCATCACAGGATCCCCAGGATTATTTGGACAGTTGTTATGAGGTTCTTCGGAACATGGGCATAGTGGAGTCCCATGGAGTTGACTTTGCTACATTTTGTCTTTCTTGCACCACCAAGACTTGGTTGAGAGATTACTGCTTGACCAGACCAGTTGGGTATGTACCTCTGACTTGAGCGCAGTTCTCCGAGTTATTCTTGGGGCAGTTTCTTCTAGTTACTTAGAGAGAGGATCTTCAGAGGCAGTTTGAGCATCTCCAGCAGAGCTCCAAGTCCGTCACTTAGTACGAGACCAGGTTCATCACTCTAGCCAGGAATGTTATTATGATACTCCCCACTGATCGGAAGAGGGTTCAGAGATTTATTGAGGGTCTAGCTCAGCCCATCAGACTTCAGATGTCTAGAGAGACGGGTATTGATATCTCTTTTCAGGATGAAAACCGATGTGACAAAGCGCATTGAGATGGTATTATCACAGGGCAGTGGTCAGGGGTCTGACAAGAGACCTCGTCATTTCGGCCAATTCACTGGTGCCTCATCTGGAGGTAGAGATTCCTTTGGCAGAGGTCATCCCCCTAGGCCTTATCAGTCGGCACTGCAGGTATCCCGCAGTGCACCTTCAGCTCCCATCAGTGCAACGCCGATTCAAAGCTTTCAGGGTGGTCATTCTGGTCGTCAGGGACAGTTCCAGGGTCAGTATTCTCACCAGCCGAGGTCTTGCTTCACTTGCGGTGGTATGGGACATATTTTTAGGTTTTGCCCTCCGAGGTTTTGGTGGTTCTCAGTATCAGGGTTCCCGTGTCGTGGTTCCCGCATCAGGTGCACCCCCACCCCCTCAGCCAGCTAGGGGTGGTGGTCGTGGTGCTAGAGGTGTAGGTCAGACTCATAGAGGTGGAGGACATGCCACAAGAGGTAGAGGTCAGGCCGTAGTAGGTCGACCCAGAGATGTTCAGGTTAGAGGGGCTCCGCCTCGATGCTATGTTATTTCGGCCAGGCCTGAGGCTGAGGCCTCTGACGTAGTTATCACAGGTACGGTTTCAGTTTGCAGCTGAGATGCTTCGGTGTTATTCGATCCGGGTTCTACTTTCTCTTATGTATCTTCATATTTTGCCCCTTATTTGAGCATGCCCCGTGATTCCCTGAGTGCTCCTGTATATGTGTCTACCCCGGTGGGTGATTCTATAGTAGTAGATCGAGTCTACCGTGCTTGCTTAGTAGTCATTACTGGTATGGAGACTCGGGTTGATATTTTGCTTCTGGATATGGTTAACTTTGATGTTATATTGGGGATGGATTGGCTATCTCCCTATCATGCTATTCTGGACTGTCATTCCAAGACAGTGACCTTAGCCTTACCAAGAGTACCTCGTTTGGAGTGGAGTGGGACTCCTAGTCATTCTTCTGGTAAAGTTATTTCTTATATGAAGGCTCAGCGCATGGTCGAGAAGGGTTGTCTAGCCTATTTGGCCTATGTTCGTGATTCTAGTGCCGAGGTTCCTTCTATGGAGTCTGTGCCCGTGGTTCGTGAGTTTCTAGAGGTATTCCCTGGTGACCTACCGGATATGCCACCCGACAGGGATATTGACTTTTGCATTGAGTTGGCCTCGGGCACTCAGCCTATTTCTACTCCGCCGTATCGTATGGCCTCGCTAGAGTTGAAGGAATTAAAGGAGTAGTTGCATGATTTGTTGGATAAAGGCATCATTAGGCCTAGTGTTTCTCCTGGGTATGCTCCAATGCTGTTTGTTAAAAAGAAAGATGGCTCAATAAGGACGTGTATTGACTACCGGCAGCTGAATAAGGTTACTATTAAGAATAAGTATCATTTACCGAGGATTGATGATCTATTTGACCAACTTAAGGGTGCTACAGTGTTTTCCAAGATAGACTTGAGATCAGGTTACCATCAGCTGAGGATTAGGGCATTTGATGTCCCTAAAACGGCCTTTCGCACTCGTTATGGGCATTATGAGTTCTTGGTGATGTCATTTGGGTTGACAAATGCCCCCGTTGCTTTTATGGAGTTGATGAACCGAGTGTTCAGGCCCTATTTGGACTCGTTCATTATTTTTTTCATTGATGATATATTGATATACTCTCGTAGCCGTAAGGAGCATGACCAGCATCTTCGAGTTGTTCTCCAGACTCTGAGGGATAGGCAGTTGTATGCCAAATTTTCTAAGTGTGAGTTCTGATTGAGTTCAGTGGCATTTCTGGGCCATGTTGTGTTGGCAGAGGGTATTCAGGTAGATCCCAAGAAGATTTCAGCAGTCAGAGATTGGCATAGACCCACTTCAGCTACACAGATTCGGAGCTTCTTGGGCTTAGCAGGTTATTATCGCCGATTTGTGGGGGGCTTTTCATTTATAGCAGCCCCGAAGACCATGTTGACCTAGAAGGGTGCCCAGTTTGGGTGGTCGGATAAGTGTGAGGCGAGCTTTCAGAAGCTCAAGACACCCTTGACCACGGCACTGGTGTTAGTTTTTCCCACAGGTTCAGGACCCTATACCGTGTATTGTAATGCTTCGCGGGTTGGGCTTGGTGCAGTGTTGATGCAGGATGGAAAGGCCATAGCCTATGCTTCTCGCCAGTTGAAGGTTCACGAGAAGTATTATCCAAATCATGACTTGGAGTTAGCAGCGATTGTTCATGCCTTAAATATTTGGAGGCATTACTTGTATGGTGTGCCATGTGAGGTGTTCACGGATCACAAGAGTTTACAGTATCTATTCAAGCAAAAGGAGTTGAACATGAGGCAGAGAAGGTGGTTAGAGTTGTTAAAGGACTATGATATTACCATTATTTATCATCCGGGGAGGCCAATGTGGTGGACTATGCTTTGATCCATAAGTCAGCCAGTATGGGCAGTCTTGCTTATTTATCAGTCGGAGAGCGACCTCTTGCTTTAGATGTTCAGGCTTTAGCCAACCTATTTGTGAGATTGGAGGTTTCTGAGACTGGCGGTGTTTTGGCCCATACCGTGGCCCGTTCTTCGTTGTATGATCGTATTCTGTCCAGGCAGTATGATGATCGTCATTTATGTTTTCTTAGAGATACAGTCCGGCACGGAGGTGCCAAGCAGGTTTCGGTTGATGATGAGGGAGTTTTGCGGATGCAGGGCCGTATTTGTGTACCAGATGTTGATGGTATTCGTGAGTTGATACTACAGGAGGCCCATAGTTCCCGGTATTCCATTCATCCGGGCGCCGCAAAGATGTACTAGAACTTGCGGCATCATTATTGGTGGCGGAGGATGAAGAAGGATATTTTAGCCTATGTAGCTCAGTGCTTGAACTGTAAGCAGGTTAAGTATGAGCACCAGAGACCCGGTGGTTTGATGCAGCAGATTCAGCTTCCCGAGTGTAAGTGGGAGTGTATCACCATGGATTTTGTAGTGGGACTCCCATAGACTCAGAGGATGTTTGATGCGGTGTGGGTTGTTGTGGATAGGCTGACCAAGTCAGCACACTTCATTCCGGTATCAGATTAGTATTCAATGGAGAAGTTGGCAAAGATTTATATGAGAGAGATTGTTAGATTGCACGGGGTTCCCATATCCATCATATCAGACCGAGGTACTCAGTTTACCTCCCATTTCTGGAGGGTATTTTAGCGAGAGTTGGGCACACAGATTGAGTTGAGCACAACATTTCATCCTCAGACGGACGGACAGTCCGAGCGTATTATTCAGATCTTGGAGGATATGTTGCGGGCTTGTGTCATTGACTTTGGTGGTTCATGGGATCAGTTCTTTCCTTTAGCTAAGTTTGCCTACAACAACAGCTACTAGTTGAGCATTCAGATGGCTCCGTACAAGGCGTTGTATGGTAGACGGTGTCGGTCCCGAATCGGGTGGTTTGAGCTGGGAGATGCTAGATTATTGGGTTCTGAGTTAGTCCAGGATGCCTTGGACAAGGTGAAGATCATTCAGGATAGACTTCGTACAACTCAGTCCAAGCAGAAGAGTTACACAGATCGTAGAGTTCGAGATTTGGCATTTATGATAGGAGACCGGGTATTTCTTCGGGTGTCGCCCTTGAAGGGCGTGATGAGGTTCGGAAAGAAGGGAAAGTTGAGCCCTAGGTACATTGGTCCGTTTGAGATTTTGGATAAGGTAGGAGAGGTGGCCTACAAACTTGCCTTGCCACCTAGTTTGTCAGTCGTGCATCCGATATTTCATGTATTTATGCTCCGGAGGTATATTGCGGACCCATCTCATGTACTTGACTTCATCGGTGTCTAGTTGGACCAGGATTTGTCTTACGAGGAGGATCCAATAGTCATATTAGACCGGCAGGTTCGTCAGTTGAGATCGAAGAGTTATCCTTCGGTTCGTGCTTAGTGGAGAGGTCAGTCTGTTGAGGCAGCTACCTGGGAGTCCGAGTCCGATATGCGGAGTCGATATCCCCTTCTTTTCCCCGATTCAGGTACCTTTATATGTTCGTTCGAGGACGAACATTTGTTTTAGAGTTGGAGATTGTGATGACCCAAAAGGTCATCCTGTATAAATTTAACTAAAACTATGTTCCAAGGCCTTGAGAGCCTCCGTTAATCTCACCTCGATGTGCGTGCGCAGCCTGGGCGCGTAGCCGGGAATCCTTTATGTGGAAAGTTGATAAAGAGTTGAATTTATAATAATTAATTGATTAAAGTTGACTTTGGTCAACATTTTTTGGTAAACAGACCCGGACCCGTGATTTGACAATCCCGGAGGATCCGTAGGAAAATATGGGACTTGGGCGTACGCCTGGAATCGAATTCCGAGGTCCCAAGTCCGAGAAATGATTTTTAAAGAAAATTGTTTTCTGAAAAATAATAAAGACTTTTGAAAATGAATTTTGATGTAAAACCCGTGTTACCAGGCCCGTATTATGGTTTCGGAGCCCGGAACAGGTTCAATATATATTATATGAGTTATCTGTAAAATTTGGTGAGAAACAGACTTGATTTGACGTGTTTCGTATCAATAATGGAAAATTTGATAGTTTATGAAGTTTGAGAAATTATAGAGATTTTGAGTTTAATTCGTTGTTTTTTATGTTATTAGGTGGTTTAATTACTTGAATAAGTCTGTAGGATGATTTTGAAGTCGTGTGTATAATTGGTATTGAGCCCCGAGCGCTCGGGTGAGTTTCGGGTAGGTGTCGGGGTGCAAAAAGGTTAGAAAGATTTGGTGCATTTGCTGTTTTCTGGTGTTTGGAAGGTTACTCTATGCGAACGCACTAGAGTCCATGCGATCGCTCAGAGTAATTGTGGGGTCTGGGGTCATGGGTAAAATTGGTCAGTGCGATCGCACCATACAGGTCGCGATCGCGGAGAGAGGGCAGGGTCTCCTGTGCGAAGGCACCAGAGTGGTGGCGAACACACATGGTTAGGAGAGTCAGGGGGCTGGAAGTATTTAGCTTGTGCAAACGCGGGTGGGGTCCCGCGATCGCGGAGGGTATTTTGGGGAACCCTTTGCGAACGCGGTGCATGTGTTGCGAACGCACAGTGTAAATTTTGCCAAGGTATTTTATTCAAAGACAGAATATCCCATTACGGGTTCTTCACATTTGTTTCACTATCCTCTTCTTCCCCACACCTCCTTTAGCCATCTTTGAAGACCTCCATCACCAAAGCTCCATAGGTAAAAAATTCTAACTCTATTTTCCTCATCTATTACTAAAATCTAGGTGTAATATGAAGTCAAGGTAGAAATTAGGGGTTTGGGTAGAGTTAGGGCTTTTGGGATTTTTGGTAATTCAACCTCGTTTTGGGGTCGGATTCCAAAACAAACTGTATATTCGGGCTCGTGGGGGAATGGGTGAACGAGTTTTAGTACGAACCTCGAGTTTGGACCAAGTGGGCCCGGGGTCAAGTTTTGGTATTTTTGGAAGAATGATGGGAAATGTATAATTAGGCTTTGGAATTGGTTTATTGAGTATTTATTGATGTTAATAAGTCAATTATGTCTAGATATTATCGTTTAGGAGTTGGATTCGAGAGGAAGGGCTGTGATTGAGGCTTGACTTGCATTTTTGGAGCCGAGGTAAGTGTTTTGCCTAACCTTAGCTTGAGGGAATAGGTATAGAGTCTAAATTTCTACGTGTATTCCATGTCCAACGTATAGGTAAGGTGACGAGTACCTATGTGTTGTGGTCAAGCATGCCCGTGAGTCAAAATGTGACGAATTATACCGTGTCCTTGATATTCTCTATGCTATGAATAATTGGTGATTTAGAAGTGATACATTGATGTTGTTTCATGACGTGGGAAGTTATTGATTAATTGTTCAATTGAAGATTTTTATTGTTGAAATTATGCCTCTAAGAGAGATTGGTTATAGCTGAGTCCCTTGCCGAGACGATAGAATTTTGTTGGTTATTTCTGTACATTTAGAACTTCTTATTGTAAACCTTTATATTGAATTGTTGTTTCTGTGTACATTATGCACGAGGGGACATTTTGTGCCTAGTGATCGTGAGGCTATGCACGAGGGACATTCCGTGCCGAGTGATCGTGAGGCTATGCACGAGGGGACATTCCGTGCCGAGCGTCTGTGAGATTATGCACGAGGGGACATTCCGTGCCGAGTGACTTTATTATTTATGCACGAGGGGACATTCTGTACCGAGCGACTATGAGATTATGCACGAGGGGACATTCCGTGCCGAGTGACTTTATTATTTATGCACGAGGGGACATTCTGTACCGAGCGACTATGAGATTATGCACGAGGGGACATTCCGTGCCGAGTGACTGTGAGGCTATGCACGAGGGGACATGTCGTGTCTTTTGCTGCTTATTTACTTGTTTCGGGATGTTAATTCATGTCTTACTTCTACATTTCAATTATTATCTTATTATGCTTTTTTGGTAATTTGTTGCCCCTTTATCCCCAGCATGTTCTCCCCGTACCTGTATTTACTTGTTTATCTCCGTTATTATTTTCTGTTTGAGTATAGAATTGCACAGGTATGAATTGTTGTCGGTCCTAGCCTCGTCACTACTTCGCGGAGGTTAAGCTCGGCACTTACTCAGTACATGGGGTAAGTTGTACTGATGCTACACCTGCACTTCTTTATGTTGTGCAGATTACGCAGCCGGACCCGGTGGACATTGACGGAGGGAGTATCCTTCAGTCCATTCAGGAGACATCAAGGTAGACCCGCAAACATTTGTGGGCCTTGGCGTCACCTTTTACCCTTCTCCTTCATTTCTGTCTTATTTTTATAGTTCAAAGACAATTATATGTATTTATTGTTCAGACCCTTGTATTTAGTAATCTCATAGATAGTTCGTGAGTTTGTGACACCAGTTCTGGGTTAAATTTACGGGATTATTTCGAAGCTTGTTATATAGTTCTGAAATTAGTTAACTTTCATATTGTTAATCACAGTTGTCTTAGTTATCTTGTTCATTTGAACTGTTAATGAATTTATTTATTCAAAACGTTGGCTTGTCTAGCGGGTTCAACGTTAGGCGCCATCACGGCTTGAAGGTGGGATTTCGGTTCATGACAAGTGGTCTCCAAAATGCCCATATTCCGTAGAACCTCATGAAAACTATCCAGATATTCCTGAGGGTCCTCTGAAGTAGCCTCACTGAAATGAACAGGAAATAGCTTAATGAACCTGTCCAAACTCCACAAAGCATTGGTGGACATAGCTACCCCACCAACAAGTGGCGTTGCAGCAACTGGATAAAATACCCCAACCGTATTAGCTGCTGGGGTCTGAACCTGAGGAGTATTCTGATCATGAGTGTGAGTAACAGGAGTCTGAATCCGTCCTCCAGCCTGAGATGTGGTTGCTTCCACGGGGAATGTGCCAGTCTAGGCTACACTCTCCATAATGCCCACTAATCGGACCAAAGCGTCCTGAAGCACTGTGGTGGCAATAAATCCCACTGGGACCTGAGCTGGTCCCGCTAGAACGGTCGGAGCTGGAACCCCCTCATTAATCTCAATTTGGGGCTCCGCAACTAGGTCTGCTGTCTGAGTAATGGTGTGGGTCCTACCCCAACCTCGGCCTCTGACATGGCCTCGGCCTCTGCCCTTAGTAGGAGCTGTTGTTGCTGCTGGAAGACCGGATTGTTGGTCAGCGGAAGAGGAAGCACGTGTTCTCACCATCTGCGAGAGAATAGAAGAGTCCAATTAGTATTTGAGATAACAAGAATCTCACGATAGAATAGAAATACAAATGAAGTTTGTTCCTAACTTGATAGCCTTTAAGAGATTAATAGAGACGTCTCCGTACCGATCTCTTAGACTCTATTAAGCTCGTTCGTGAATTGTGAGACCTAAGGAACCTAGTGCTCTGATACCAAATTGTCACGACCCAAATTCCCAACCCCACGGGATCGTGATGGCGCCTAACACCATACTTGCTAGGCAAGCCAATGTTATAACTTTTTAAATTATTTTTTGTTGAAGTTTACTTATTTATAACAGAACAATTTAAAAACTAAACTGAATCTAATACTTTCCGATAAATAATTTCATGAATAATAATAATAATAATAATCAAATAATTAAGCCGAACCACGAACTAAATATATATCCATAACACTACCTGGGGGTCTATTGTCACAATTCACGAACTACTAAGAATACTACAAATAAATAGGCTGAAAGAAATGTGTTTTTTTTTAAAGAAGTAAAACAACAATTTATATATTAAGGGAAGACTCCAGGAATATGTGGACGCCAGCAGATCTACCTCGTGTCTCCATGTAGATGATGTCAGCTACTACAATCTCCTAACTCTGGCTGGTACCTGGATCTGTAGAAAAGGTGCAAAATGTAGTATCACTACAACCAACACCATGTACTGAGTAAGTGTCGAGCCTAACCTCGACGAAGTAGTGACGAGACTACAGATGGGCATTTACAATATAACATGTGAACAATATATAATAAAGCAAGAAGGAAATTCTGAACTAGACAAAACAATAATCTGTAGCAATGAATGAAAATAACCCAACCACTTTTTCAGGTCTTGGCTATAACCAATTCGCACATAATTTTCCATAATATAAAAAAAATAGTAAAGTAAAACAATAAGTTTTCAAATCCTTGTGTTTAAAAACTTGTAAAACATAAGTGTCCTCCCTTATTACTCCTTGTTGCAGCACGCAACCCGCTCCCACCTATCAACCCTTATTGCTCCTCCCTATATATATATCACCCTTATTTATCCTGTTGCGACGTGCAAACCGATCCCACCTGTCCACCCTTATCACTCCTTGGGCGTGCAACCCGCTCCCACCAGACATATCATATCACTTTATTTATGAAACTTTGCACAATTCAGGTCAAAGCCTTTCACAATATTTTTGTCTCAACAATTGTAAACAGAAAGTTGTACAACTCATACACTTCATCAATTATCATTCCACAATGAAACCAACCGGAATACATATAAATATCGTAGCACTGTCATCTATCTCAATCTTTATGTATCACAATAAAACCAAGGGAACAACCAACACTTCCAAAATACTTGAAACAATACTTAACAACAAGTTGATGAAACCAAGTAGACATAGAGACATCAATGATCATGAAACAATTACGTCAGGTATCAAACAAATTGGAAAGAAGGAAGGGATCATGTTCAACAAATAATTTGGTGGTGCATAGATACTCGTCACCTAACCTATACACCACAAAATGAAAATTCACGTAGCATTTAAGTTGGGGATTCCAATTCTCTCAAGTCAAGCTTAAACCAACCACTTACCTCAATCTCACAAGCAATCACTGCTCTAGCACGACGTTTCCTTTAGAATTCGCCTCTAACCTGCTCGAATCTAATTACAATTGGTTCAATGTCATCAATTACTGCTTAAAAGAATCAACTTTATTGGAACCCAATTTTTGAAATTCTTATGTTCTACCCAAAAATCCCAATTTTAACCATGAATACTCTAGATTCTAGGTTGAAATCTTGTTAAAAGTAGTTAAGGAATGAAAGGAATTTGTTAGAGATCGCTTACCAATGATTTGGAGAAGTTTGGGTCCTTGGAAAATCGCCTATGGAGGGTTACGATTTGAGAGAATTGAAAAAGAGATGAAAAACTCGTCTAAAATCTGATTTAACTGGGTGTGGATCTCGCATTTGCGAACAGGGGTTTGCAGTTGTGAACCCTTCGAATTATGGCAGTTATCGCAAATCCGATGAAATTGTCGCATTTACGACATATTGATGTCTCGCAATTGAAGCCAGAAATCTAGTATTTGCGAGATCTGAGGCTGGACCAGGACTTCGCAAGTGCGAAGCCTGATCTCGCAAATGTGAGATGAGAGGCCTGCCACACCAGATATCAATTGTGCAGAAATTTTTCTAAGTCTAAACACTCTGTAGCCTACCCGAATCTCACTCGAGTCCTCGGGGCTACAAACCAAACATGCACGCAAGTCTAAAAATATCATATGGACTTGCTCGTGCGATCAAATCATCAAAATAAAATAAAAAACTACAAATTTAACCTCAAAACTCAAGATTTCCTCAAGAACACTCAAATTTCTAACTTTTCGATCGGACGTCCGAATCACGTCAAACCAACACTGATTCTCATCAAATTTCACAAATAGGACTTAACTATAATAAAAAACTTGTCTCGGCCTCCAGAACCAATATACGAGCCTGATATCAACCATTTCACATATTATTTTATTTCTTTATTTCTTGTAATAACCAACAAAATAATTTTCTTCAAAAATTGTTTTTTAAGGCTAGGGACCTCGGAATTCAATTCCGGGCGTACACCCAAGTCCCATATTTTACTGCGGACCTCCTGGGATTGTCGGAAAACATATATTGGTCTGTTTACCCAAAATGTTGACAAAATTCAACTAAAACAAAATTTTAACTCTAAAAATTTCTATTTCTCATATGTTCACATAAAAGCTTTCTAATTTCACGCCCGGACTGCGCATGCAAATCAAGGTGATTAAATTAGTCTGTTTAAGGCTAATAAGCCTAGAATGGAGTCTTAATTCGTAAAATGATTCTTTGGGTCATCACATGAAGAACAATAAATGAATACAATTAATGAAGAGCAATAAATCTGTGGAGTAATTGTTGAGCACGTTTAAGCAAGAAAAGTAGAGAATGTTCTATTGCAGTGAATATTCATGTGTGTTACAAAATGATAGGGGTCCCCTTTATATAGGAGGGGGGAATCTTAACATAGTACATGTCTAATTATGACAAAGAAATGCTATTGGTACAGCTTTATAATGGCTCAGTAAAGACTTGTACAATTCTTGCAGACCTTGTCAGCTCTAACCATGTATCCTTGGGAATTTCATGCCTTTCCATGATGGTTATCGATTTTCATACTGCCTCATGGTATGATGTGATGAGTCTTTGACATACCCTCCCGAGGGGAGTACTTGGGGGTCGAGCCTCAGACTGTGCTTCGAGGCCCCCGAAACTGGGCATGGGATGCCATAGAGGCCCTAATATCGGACATCCCCGATTTAGGATGTATACACTTTCTTTTCTTGACTTATCTTTTAATAGAAATTATTTCTTCTCTCTTTTTGATGCCTTGATACCTTTTTTAGATTCCTCAACTTTCCCCCAAAACTTATTCCTTAATCCACTTATTACATAAGAGTGTTAAGGTCTGGATGCCAAGAGAGGATTATAAACAAAATGGGTAAATACTTGTAGAATGGTTATCATAAAGAAAGTCTAAAGTCTCAACGGGGTTGACTAGGGATAACAAAATTAGTAGCAATAGAAATCTCAAATGGACCAAGGAAAGCCTACAATCATTTCTAAACAAATAAAACCTAGAATTTTGCCTTGAAACGGACTCGTGGCAAGTTCTAGACTATCCACTCAAGTACTTGGACTAGTAACAAAAATCACCTCACTTCTCATGCAACTAGACGTAAAAGAGGATAGAGTATAAAGCATACAACGATCATAAACAAGTAAAAGATCACTATGGTCCAATCAATCACTTAATGATTATCAAAGTCAACTCAAGAACCTCAAAGTCACTAACTACAACTATCTTATTCCAAAATTCTTGTTTCAAACCATAAGCATGTTGTTAAGCGTGTTTGTGCAAAATGAAGCATGAATAACTCTTTTTAGAGAATGACTTAATTAGGTGTTTTATTCGAAGCTTATCAACTCACTTCTTTCTCCCCTAGGGCTTCCTCACCTTATTCACCTACTTGTTCAATCTCTCGATCACAACACACTAATGAACCAAAAATCACCTTTTGGTTGTACAAGATTTTGCTCAACTTCTCATCAATGTCAAAGGGATCCCAAGGTGCTCGTATAAATGACTACCCTTCAAAAGAACTAGAGATCTCGGACAACTTTGAAGTAGGTACCTGCATCCTGTAGTTGAGACACGAGAATATTTGGGAGACTCGCAAAGCAAATAGTGAACCTATACGGATGGGCACCAACCTTAGAGCTAGAATAAGAACTGCAGTAGGAGCTTTGGAAGGAGTTTTAGAAGGAGCTGGCATTGGTGGCAGGAGCATAACATATGTTTCACTGGTAGAAGGATCAATTTATATGGATGGAATATCATATGGAGCAGAAACTACTACTACCAGCTCATCAGATTGGCCAGCAGTAGTAGAAGGTTGCACACTCTTCTTCGAGTTCCTCAGATCCGGCAAGTTGTACTAATCAAATGGCTATGTCAGCTTATCCCCGGTGTCAAGTGGCATGGGCTCTACTTTAGCATCTATTAGATACTCGGTAATATAGCTAGGGTATGGATAAGAAGTGTTACTCTATTGTGCCACATTGGAAATGTTGGCGACATCAGAGCACCCACATTTATCGAGTACATGGCCATAATAGATGCCACCACAATAGCTCGAGAGATGGGAAGTTACTTGTCATTCAAGCATGGGTCAAGAATGTTGCATACAAAGGTTTTACACCTTTTGTCCTCGATACTCATAGTGCTTCGGCGGATAAGCACCCCAACAGCAATCCAAGGGGGATTGGTACCCGATGCTAGAATCACTGCAAGCCATGATCTAGCTTCTTCCTTCAAAGAACATTTCTATAAATAATCATTTGTCCTATATCCTCAAACCCCAAATACTCATTCGAAGTATGCTGATCAAATTCATCTTCAAGTTGCGCTCTTTGATGACCTTTGTCTCTTTGAGAATATGTGATGCATTAGCATAAAACTCTCGGACAAGGTGCTCCTTTACATCCACTAGCTTTTATGTAAATAGCATCCACTCTTTCCTTTTTGTAAGCTGGTCTAGGACACTTGTATTATACTTGTCTAGATCTTTCAATAAGAATTGTCGCACGTGAGTAAAAGACCTCACATGCCACAACATCCGGAAATCAGAGAATGCATGGCGATACACAAATATATATTCCCAGGCCTCTTTCTTCTTTGACATAGCTAAAACTGCGTGTGTGCCTACTCCCCCTCTCGCATAATCACGGGCATCATCAAAAGAAGACCTCACATCAGCTGCGTCGGATTCTTGATGGGCACCTTTTGAACCCTGGGAAGTACTGTGGAATGTAGAAGGCACATCTAGAGGCTATGATCACCCATGTAGCCTTAATTTCTCCTCAATGTGTTCATCGTAATTGACACAGAGTTTCCCTCAAAGGCTTTCCAAGATGGGGCATAATCTAGACTCGAATAGGTCTCTACCTCTTCCTTGGCCTGTTATTGCTTTCTTTGATATGGTTTCCTGCACACTTGGGCGCAAGGAACCTCTGCCTCGAGCCCTTGAATCTTCTCTTCTTCCTTTGCTAGATTTGCCTCGATCTCGTGTCCGTACCAGTGTCCGTATAAACACAAAGAGAGTTGTCAGTTGAAAATCATGATTCATCACATAAAGACTCATGCAAGTGAGTGAAAACAACGTAGAGTAGTGAGGTTGCAAATGGTTAAACATGCAGGATAAATGGGTGAAGTGCGGCCCACTGAGTGTAATTGCGGACCGCACTAGTCAAAAGTGCGGCCAAACTTCTGCACATATGTGAAAAGGGCACTGATGCTTTTTCTCTAAATGATCGTGTGGAGATCATGTGCAGCCACATAATTTATCTTCGGCCCGCACAATTTTAAGTCTTGTCCGCACTTTAGAATATTAGAGGTAAAACCTCTGGTACGCAGTGCGGACCATTTGTGCAATCTCTCCAGAAAGTCTTTTGGCCGGCACAATTAAAGCGGAGGCAGAAATACCATCCAATCAAAGTTGCCTTAACTAGTAAAATAAGGATCACACAAATCGAAGTGCAACCTCACAATAAAGAATCCTAACGATCAGGTTTAATATTTTACCTAGGTTATGCAAAAACTTGTTCAAATCTACTTGGTAACACGGTGTACACATAGAAATCAAATAACACAGCCCAATCTAGTTGTATTAATTACCTAGTACAAAACTACCCTACATGGATACAATGATGGAATATAATAACTGACGGCCTCAAAAGAAGCCAAAAAGGAAAAATAAGTTTTAAAAGTAAAAAGAAATAAAATTAACATAAATGAAGCATACCAGATAGTGTAAATGTGTAAATATCCCAATGGGTGCAAAAGGTGGTGTGTGTTTTGAAAGTGCTAGATACGCAGGTAGACTCTCAAAGCAATGGTAATTTCTCAAGAGTGTGAAAAGTTTAAAATAAGGCCTTAAGTCCTATTTATACTTAGTGAATAAAAGAGGGTAAAGAGACGAGTGCGACGCACAATTTCAAGTGTGATCTGCACTCTGCTACATGTCCGTCAGTTGACAATCACCCTTTTGCAGACAATTTCAAGTGCTGCCGCATAATTCTCCAGAGATCGCACTTTTTCCCCGCACTGATAGGTAAAAGCTCAGAAGACTTTTCATATGCCATATAAGTTAGCTCCAAGAAATACGGTCCGCAGATGAAATCTGCTGCCGCGCTAGTCTTTTACGATGACATTATTTTTCTCCAGCCGCACAAAGAAAAAGTGTGGTGTGTATTTCTTTTTTAATTGATACAACCTTGTCGACCTTTTCCCATCTAACACTCATACCTGCACTGTCACGCCCCAATTCTCCCTCTGACTGGGTCTCGTGATGGCACCTAGTTTAGACGACTAGGTAAGCATATTCCTTACGCAAAATTTAAGATGAAACAGGTAGAATAGCAATAAGTGATATAAATCATAATAAAGTCGATGCCGCTCAGCATTAACAGTTTACTTTACCCAGAACCCGGAATATCACAATATATCACAAGCTAACTCTACGGCTCAATATGTACATCTGGAAAATAAAAGACCGTATAGTTTCATCTACAAGTTCTACTACATCAAGTTAAGAAGGGGACTCAGAGATCTGCGGACGTTGCAGATTATACCTCGAGTCTACTGATACTGCTGCTGCAGGCTAGCTGAGATACCGCATACTAGGACCTGGATCTGCACATGGGGAAAACATGCACAGAAGGGCGTGAGTACTCCACATTCGTTACTCAGTAAGTGCCAAGCCTAACCCCAGTCAAGTAGTGACGAGGTCAGGTAGAGGCTCTATTGAGATTCGCAAAATGACAGATATAGTAAGTAAGTAAATAAAACAGGTGATAATCACCAAAAATGACGAGTAAAGACTAGCAAGAACAGTATAACTAAATGCTCAGATAACCGCAACATATATAAAGCTCTTTAAGAAAGTAAAGGTGCAATGCAATGCAATATGAGGGAAAGGCTCAGGTCTCCGCCCGCAATCCCTATGTATGCAATGCAGAATGAGGGAAAGGCTCAGGTCTATGCCCGCGATCCCTGTATGCAATGCACTATGAGGTAAAGGCTCAGGTCTATGCCCGCAATCCCTGTATGCAATACACTATGAGGGAAAGGCTCAGGTCTATGCCCGCATTCCTTTATGCAATGCAGTACGAGGGAAAGGCTCAGGTCTATGCCCGCAATCCCTGTATGCAATGCAGTATGAGGGAAAGGCTCAGGTCTATGCCCGCAATCCCTGTATGCAATGCAGTATGAGGGAAAGGCTCAGGTCTATGCCCGCAATCCCTGTATGCAATGCAGAATGAGGGAAAGGCTCAGGTCTATGCCCGCAATCCCTGTATGCAATGCAGAATGAGGGAAAGGCTCAGGTCTATGCCCATAATCCCTGTATGCAATGTAGTATGAGGGAAAGGCTCAGGTTTATGCCCGCAATCCCTGTATATATATATATAAGCAATATAAAGTAAAATCTCAAAATAACGTAGTTTAAGGGTTTTAGGAAAAAGAACCAGTTGGAAATCTCGGAGTAAAATCCTTAAATTAGTTTCAAATAATAGTAACGATTGGAAAATCAGTTAGAAATCAATTTACCAGGATAAAATCTTAAGTTATTATGCAGTTCAAACCGATAACAGTAATAATAGAGTTGGAAATGAGGTACTGTGTAGAAAGAAGTATGGAATTTCAATGAAAATACCCTGTGCACGCGCTCCTCACCTCACGTACACGGGGTTTTATAGCCAAACCAGTAAAAAATGCCTAAGGGAGATTTCCCAACACAGAGTTAGGCAATCCACTTACCTCGACTGTGCAATAAACCAATAATCACGTTCTTGCCACGAGTATCCAGATCCGGGTGGCCCAAATCTATTCAATTCGATGGTATAATGTAAATATAATTTTAAGAAATCAAAGTAACTAATACGCGAATTTAGAAAATTTCACAAAAACGCCCCTCGGGCCCACGTGTCGGAATCGGGTAAAATTTATATTTTCTGAACCCTTATTCACTCACGAGTCTAACCATATGAAAATCTCGCAAATCGGAGGTCAAATACCCAATTAAAACCCCAAAATTCTGTCTATGAAGTTTCTTCCAATTTTCCCAAATTTCAACTCAAAATCCCGAATTTAAGGATGGAATTTAAGATTAGATTAATGGGAATTGGTCTATATTGGTTAGGAATCACTTAACAGAACTACCTAGGTGCAAAAGTCTCCAAGAATCGTCTCTCCCGAGCTCCCACAACTCAAAAATGGTGAAATAAGCCTTAACCCTCGAATATGAGTTTAATATTCTGCCCAGGTATTTTAATAAAGTACGATCGCAGAACTTCAGTCGCGATTGCGGAGGGTAAAAATATACGCGCCCCAAATAACCCTATGCGATCGCAAATAGGGCCTGTGATCGCGTACCTTCACGCCCCTGTGCTTCGCGATTGCGGAAGGGCCTTGCGACCGCATAGAGTAATTCCCTAGCCTTGCCCAGACCACCAACAGCACTGTGCGATCGCGACATGACACATGCGATCTCGGAGGGTTAATTTCAATAACACTGCGATCGCGTATAAAAGGTGCGCCCTTCTGGGTCAATCTAGTCATGGGTGCTGAAATGGATGAAAACCCCTCCACGAAACGGCGATAATACCCGACCAAACCAAGGAAACTACGGATCTCAGTAGCTGAGGAAGGTCTAGGACAACTCTGCACTGCCTCCACCTTCTTCGGATCTACCTTGATCCCATCCGAAGATACCATATGGCATAAGAATGCCACATAATCAAGCCAAAATTCACACTTAGAGAACTTGGCATACAACTTCTTCTCTCTCAAGGTCTGAAGCACGGTCCTCAAGTGCTGCTCATGGTCCTCTCGTGACCGAGAATATACCAGAAAGTCGTCAATGAATACAATGATGAAAGTATCGAGATGAGGCCGAAATACGTTGTGCATCAGGTGCATGAAAGCTGCTGGGGTGTTGGTCAGCCCGAATGACATAACAAGGAACTCGTAGTGACCATATCTAGTCCGAAAAGTAGTCTTCGGGATGTCCGACTCCCGACTATTTAACGGATGATAACTGGAACGAAGATCAATCTTGGAGAATACCTGGAACCCTGAAGCTGGTCAAACAAGTCATCAATGCGGGGCAATGGGTATCTATTCTTCACTTTCACCTTATTCAACTGTCTGTAATCAATACACATCTGCATCGTCCCATACTTCTTTTTTACAAACAGCACCGGGGCACCCCAAGGCGATGCAATGGGCCTGATGAACCCCTTATCAAGCAATTCCTGTAACTGTTCTTTCAACTCCTTCAACTCAGGAGGAGCCATGCGATAGAAAGGAATGGAAATAGGCTAAGTGTCAGGCAATAAATCAATGCTAAAGTCGATGTCTCTGTCGGGCGGCATACCTGGAAGGTTAGCTGGAAAAACATCGGGATAATCCCTCACAACTGGGACTGAATCAACTGTAGGGGTGTCGGCACTAACATCTCTCACATAGGCCAAATAAGCATCACACCCCTTTGCAACCATCCGCTGAGACTTAAGTAAAGAAATGACTCGACGAGGAGTATACTCTAGTGAACCCCTCCACTCTAACCTCGAAAATCATGGCATAGCCAGCGTCACGATTTTGGTAGGACAATCAAGAATAGCATAGTGGGGCGAAAACCAGTCCATGCCCAAAATAACATCGAAATCTACCATACTGAGTAATAATAAATCAGCCCTGGTCTCAAAACCACTGATAGAAATCAAACACGACCGATATATGCGGTCCACAACAAGAGAATCTCCCACAGGAGAATAAACATATACGGGGGAACTCAAATAACCTTAAGATATCCCCAAATGAGAGGCGAAATAAGATTATACATATGAATATGAGGAACCTGGATCAAATAATACCGATGCATCCCTATGACAAACGGGGACAATACCTGTGATGACTGAATTTGAAGCAATGGCCTCGGATCGAGCTGGAAGGGCATAGTATCTAGCCTGACCTCCCCCTCTAGGACGACCTCGTCCTCCTCGACCTCCACCTCGAGCTGCCTGAGATGGTGGTGTAGCAGCTGGGGCTGGAAGTATGGCTGGGGGACCTGGTGGCAGACGTGGATCCTTATAAGTCTCTGGTGGTGCACCCCTCCTAACTCTAGGGAAATACTTGATCACATGACGAGGGTCACCACATCCAAAACAACCCCTCTGAGGGCGTGGTTGCTGCTGCTGACTCTGAACTGGCCTGCTGGACTGGCCGGTGATAGCACCTCGACCAGGAGGCGCCTGAGATACTGGTGGTGCATAATAAGGCTCCCGAGGTCTAGGAGGTGCTGGAATACCACTGGCTGCTGGGAGAGCTGAATGTACCGGGCGACCCACAAAACACCTACCATAGCGTGCTGCTGGTGCATGAGCTCCTGAGAAATGACCCGTCTCTCGAGACCTCTTGGCCTCTCTCTCCTCTCTGTCCCGGGTCAACATACTCTCAATCCTCCTAGCAATGCTCACGGCCTGATGGTAAGTGATATCAGTCTCCAACTCCCTGGCCATACTGGTACGAATGCTAGGATGGACTCCCTCAATAAAATGGCGAACTCTCTCCCTGACAGTAGATACCAAAGTTGATGCATGTCGTGCCAAGTCACTGAACCAGACTGCATACTCTGACACAGTCATAGTACCCTGGCGTAGCTGCTCAAACTACGCACGCCAAGCATCCCTGAGACTCTGAGGGACAAATTCCAGCAAGAACATATCAGAAAAATGAGCCCAAGTAAGCGAGGCTGCCTCGTCTGGACTACTAAGCTCAAATGCACGCCACCACTGATAGGCTGCTCCTCTCTCCTGAAAAGTAGTGAAAGAGACCCCACTCGTCTCCACAATACCCATGGTACGAAGGATGCAATGACACTCCTCAAGAAAACCCAGAGCGTCATCTGAAGCTAAACCGCTGAACTCAGGTGGGTGGTACTTCTTGTACCACTCAAGACGGAGCTGCTCAGACTCCGATGCAGCTGCCCTGGCCTCAGGTTGAAGTGGAGCTGCTGGAGGCATAGGAATATACTCAGGGACATGTCCCATGTGAACCCTCTGCTCAGGAGTACGGGCTGCAGAAGTCTGTGCCCCTCCCCCGGCCTGGGATGTAGCTGGGGCTATCGGAAGTAACCCCGCCTGAGACAGAGTACTGAAGGCACTCTAGAACTGAGCTAAGGTCTCCTGGAGAAACCTCCGGTGCCCCTCCATCTGTAGCTGCTGGGGGATCTTGCGCCACTGCTCTAGCTGGTGCTCGAGCTGCACCGCGTGCTCGACCCCTGCTCCGACCACTACCTCTGGTGGCTCTGGCTAGGGGCTCGGGTGCCTGATCGTCGGTATATCCGGTGCGAATGCGAACCATCTGTAAGCAAGAATAGAATAGAGTTTAAGAATTTTGGTAGTAGTAATCAGCATGAGAAGGGATTCCAAGAAGCATGATCTTTCTTAACAGTTACATATCCTCTCGAAGATAAGTATAGACGTCTCTGCACCGATCCGCGAGACTCTAATAAACTGGCTTGTTATGTTGTGACTCCTATGAACCTAGACGCTCTGATACCAACTTGTCACGACCCAATTCTCCCTCCGACTGGGTCTCGTGACGGCACCTAGTCTAGACGACTAGGTAAGCCTATTCCTTACGCGAAATTTAAGATAAAATAGGTAGAATAGCAATAAGTGATATAAATCATAATAAAGTCGATGCCGCTCGGCATTAACAGTTTACTTTACCCAAAACCCGAAATATCACAATACATCACAAGCTAACTCTACGGCTCAATATGTACATCTGGAAAAAAAACACAGTATAGATTCATCTACAATTTCTACTACATCAAGATAAGAAGGGGACTCGGAGATCTGCGGACGTTGCAGATTATACCTCGAGTCTCCTAATACTGCTGCTGCTGGCTAGCTGAGATACCGCGTACTAGGACCTGGATCTGCACATTAAGAAAACATGCACAGAAGGATGTGAGTACTCCACATTCAGTACTCAATAAGTGCCAAGCCTAACCCCAGTCAAGTAGTGACGAGGTCAGGTAGAGGCCCTACTGATATTTGGAAAATGACAGATATAGTAAGCAAGTAAATAAAACAGGTGATAATCACCAAAAATGACGAGTAAAGACTAGCAAGAACAGTATAACTAAATGCTCAGATCAACGCAACATATATAAAGCCATTTAAGAAAGTAAAGGTGCAATGCAATGCAATATGAGGGAAAGGATCAAGTCTCCGCCCGCAATCCCTATGTATGCAATGCAGAATGAGGGAAAGGCTCAGGTTTATGCCCGCAATCCCTGTATGCAATGCAGTATGAGGGAAAGGCTCATGTCTATGCCTGCAATCTCTGTATGCAATGTAGTATGAGGGAAAAGCTCAGGTCTATGCCACCAATCCCTGTATGCAATGCAGTATGAGGGAAAGGCTCAGGTCTATGCCCGCAATCCCTGTATGCAATGCAGTATGAGGGAAAGGCTCAGGTCTATGCTCGCAATCCCTGTATATATATATACGCAATATAAAGTAAAATCTCAAAATAGCGTAGTTTAAGGGTTTTATGAAAAAGAACCAGTTGGAATCTCTGAGTAAAATCCTTAAATCTGTTTCAAATAATAGTAACGATTGGAAAATCAGTTAGAAATCAATTTACCAGGATAAAATCTTAAGTTATTATGCAGTTCAAACCGATAACAGTAATAATAGAGTTGGAAATGAGGTACTGTGTAGAAAGAAGAATGGAATTTCAATGAAAATATCCAGTGCATGCGCTCGTCACCTCACGTACACGGGGTTTTATAGCCAAACCAGTTAAAAATGCCTAAGGGAGATTTCGCAACACAGAGTAAGGCAAGCCACTTACCTCAACTGTGCAATCAACCAATAATCACGTTCTTGCCACGAGTATCCAACTCCGGGTGGCCCAAATCTATTTAATTCGATGGTATAATGTAAATATAATTTCAAGAAATCAAAGTAACTAATGAATTCGGAACTAATACGCGAATTTAGAAAATTTGACCAAAACGCCCATCGGGCCCACGTATCGGAATCGGGTAAAATATATATTTTCTGAACCCTTATTCAACCATATAAAAATTTCTCAAGTCGGAGGTCAAATACCCAATCAAAACCCCAAAATTCGGTCTATGAATTTTCTTCCAATTTTCCTAAATTTCAACTCAAAATCCCGAATTTAAGGTTGGAATTTAAGGTTAGATTCATGGGAATTGGTCTATATAGGTTAGGAATCACTTACCCGAACTACCCAGGTGCAAAACTCTCCAAGAATCGTCTCTCCCGAGCTCCCACAACTCAAAATGGTGAAATAAGCCTTAACCCTCAAAAATGGGTTTAATATTCTGCCCAGGTATTTTAATGAAGTGCGATTGCGGAACTTCAGTCGCGATCATGGAGGGCCTGCGATCACACAGAGTAATTCCCTAGCCTTGCCCAGACCACCAACAGCACTGTGCGATCGCGACATGACACATGTGATCGCCCAGGTTTAATTTCCCTAACACTACGATCGCGCATACTCTTCTGCGATCGCGGAGAACAATTATTTGTGCCTTCCCAGAAGGCTCTATGCGATCGCGAGCCTGCTTCTGCAATCGAAGAGAAGGCCAAACAGCTATAGATAAATCAGCAATACAGCTGGAGACTTAGGCCAAACGTGTCCGTTTGAACACTCGAAACACACCCGAGGCCCCCGAGACCTCAACCAAAACCACCAACTAGTCCAAATACCTTATTCGAACTTGGTCGAGCCTTAAAAACACGTCCCATAACATCAAAATACCCAAATATGAATAGATTCAAGCCTAAGAACTTAGAAATTTCTAAGAATTCACATTCGACGCCGAACCACGTCTAAACTCGTCCGAATGACCTCAAAATTTTCACACATGTCATAAATGAAATTCCGGGCCTGCTGCCACTTTCAGAATTCCATTCCGAGTCCGATATCAAAATCTTACCTATCGGCCGAAATCGCCAAAATTCTAACTTTCGCCAATTCAAGCCTAAATTTATATCCGACTTCGAAAACACATTCCGAACACGCTCCCAATCCCTAAATCACCCAACGGAGCTAACGGAGTTGATGGATTCCCATTCCGGGTCCATTTTTTCACACAGCTCCTGCTACAGTCTAATTTCTAAGGTTAAAGCTCACCTCAAAGGACTATATGTCCAAAAACACTCAAATTTTCATCACTCGATGCTCCGAATCGATCTATTAACATAATAAGACTTGGGAGAAGCAGTTATTAGGGGTTCGGGGCGCTAACTCTCAAAACGACCGGCCAGGTCGTTACATGCACCACACTTCAGATCATGTTAAAACCAACAATAACAAGTAACAAAACAAAAGAAAAAATGGAAAAGAACATGGGTTGCACTGCAAGAAGTGACTTATCTAACGTCACGGCACGACGCAATGTCATAGCATCCTCAAATGAAGTAAATAACTGCCACCACATGGCTCTCTCCAAATTTTCCCAAGTAGTGCTTCACCTAGTGAACATTGACTCGAAATATTTCATTGTTCTTGTTATTCCAATCCAATGCACCAAAGAGTGTCACGTCAACAATTTCAAACAAACAACTCCACTTGGACATAAGCTTCCCAAGAAACATCCTCGACCTTGAGTTAAAAAAAAACATTTGATCCCCAGCCTTGAACTATTTGTTCCAAATGTACTTGTCATGAAGATATTTCATCTTTTCTTTGTATAAGGATGAACTCTCATAAGCATGGTACCTAAATTCATCCAATTCATTCAAATGTGTAACCCGCAAGTTAGCAGCTACATCCCAAACAAGATTCAATTTTTTCAAGGCTCGCATTGCCTCGTGCTCATTGGAATATGACAAGATTTCCTAAACACTAACCATCATGAAGACATTTCGATAGGTGTTTTGTAAGCCGTCATATATGCCCATACCGCATTATCAAGCTTCTTGGACCAATCCATATGATTTACATTCACCGCATTAGACAAAATACTCTTTATCTTGTGGTTGGAGACTTCCACATGACAACTATCGTGTGGGTGATAGGGAGTCATTGTTAATATCCAATTTTTTCCTATAATATTTTTGAAATGCATATATACCTTTAAAACTATACATTAGCATCGATTGGTATTTTTCCATAATTTCTACGTTTTGAAATTAATTTATCCCAGTATTTCATCTATATAAATAATCACAAAATTGCATCACAAATGATTTTGAAACATTTCTTGATTTAATATTAGTATTTATTGTCATATTAAGTTCAAAGTATTTCATAAATGGCCTGATTTACACTCTTTGGTTATAATTGCAATAACTTTGCAATTGTAGCCCATGCATACTTTATTGTGTTATTTTACCAAAAAAATGGCTCATTGTATGTTTAAAATGTTGAATAATTATATTTAAAACACTTCTATGCATGAAATTTTTTTTTATAATTTATTATTTATTTTATAAATTAACTTTTATTTAATTACTTGGTATTTAATAAAAAGCCCCTTATTTTCAGACCTAATCCTTTTAAACAAGCCCAGAAACCTCTTTAAATTTGGCCCAATCCTCTTAGGCCCAAGTATGATACGCCCTGGCCCATGACCCTATGCAATCTTGACCATTGATTGTTCAGATCAACGGTCCACAACCCTCTTACCTTAATAAAACCTAAATGACCCCCTAAACCCTCTAATTTTCCCTCTTCTCACCCGCCGTCACCCTTTCTTTCTTCTCTCAATTCTCTCTCCTAACCCTAGTTCTAACACGCCATCACCGGCGTATACCTTATTCCTATGAAGCTTACATGGCTTCTCCGGCCAGCCCTGGCCTCCTACGCACTTTGGTTCTTTGGCTTCTTAGATCCTTGAGAGGATCTCAAGGAACCCAAGCAGTTCTGGTTTGCACCCTTGCCTCTAGCTTGTCTCGGGCCGTTTTTTCGACTATGAGTAAGATATTTCTCCTTATTTTATTATGAATCAGTGATTTCTAAACCTACTCTCTCACATCTACTACTTTTCTGAAAACCCTAGTCTATTACCTTCGATCATTCTCAGATCTGTATAGATCTGAGATGAGTCGAGCACTATTACATGTTTTTCCTTGAAAATTTCTGGTTTTAATTGATTATTCTTATTTTTCCTCAATTAGGGTTCATTAAAAATTGTTTTTCAAAGGTCCCTCTAAGTGTTTAATCGATTATCCTTTATCTTTTGGACAAATATTTTGCTAGAGTATTCAAACCTTAGTTGATTTTGTGATTTTTCTAAACTTTTGCTACGATTATTGGTATTTGTTGTGTTACCAGTCCTATTACCTTGCTCTATTTGTTAGACGTAAACATTTTTCTTTGTCAAATCCATTATTCTGTGATTTTTTCCCTAATTAATCTCTATTGGGGTTCGAATATGTTTTCCAACTAATTTATATGTTCTTGTGAAGTTTTACTTAGTCTGTTTCCTGCTTTTGGGAGTCGATATTTTCTTCCAAAAATCAATATTATTTTGAAAGATTGGTTGATTGATTTATTCTGCTAGAAGATCTGTGTACATATGTCTTGATTGTTTCCTTGTTTATGACCTTAAATTAATCATCCCCGCCTTATTTGATTGTCGTATATTTGTGGATTCTTACGGATTCCTTTATATGATTCTTTCCCTAATTAGACCTTGATTACTACCGTTTGATGAAGGAGTTTACTCTGATCTCTCTTATTTTGTTTGATTTGATCTTTTTGCCTTAATTAAATCCTTGTATTACCGTTTGGTCAATTGCAGTTAGTTAAAGGAGTCTATTCTGAACTCCTTATGTGATTGGACTCTGTGATTTCCTTAATTACTGGCTTCTGATTTCTTTTACCTTGTTTGTCCTACTCTTAACCTACTATATAAACTCTTTTATTTTACCTCTCAACACACGAACAATAAGTTTCCATTCCTGAAAGTCTTTTCACTCCTAAAGGTTATCTCTACACTGCTTTTACTAAGTCTTTCAAAACTATGTCAAGAACTCTCACTTTATTCTTAGACTATTAGGTTTTTCCCCTCCAGTGTGCATACTGCTTAGGAATTCCTGAGGTCCTTTTGAACACTGGCACATTGGGGATGGCCCTTCCACACTGCACATAACAAGTGCTCTAATTTAAGGGTCTTGGTGTTAGCATTTCCCGGGATCCTTGAGATCCTTGGGGAACTTTGAGACACTATGACACCCTGTTGGCTATGAGACATTGGCTTCTGAGACTATATTGAAGGCCTGGCATTCCAAGGTTTACTTTGGGCCTGATTCAGGCTTCCTATAGTATAGTATAATTCATTTATGTAATTTATTCAATATTGGTCTGTAATAATATCCTTTGTAAACAGATATTGGGGTGATTAGTAAAAAGGGGAGGGCTCCTATATAATGTTTTGTGGGAAAACCGGGTAGAAATCATGCTTTAGGTTTATATTACATTGATTTGCAGAACCATGCTTAGGATATGTTGTGTTCACTCGTATTAGAAATCATGTCTTAGGTTGCTATGCCAATTTGTGTTAGAAATCATGGCATAAATATGTGCATTAGATATCCTGCCTTAGGATAATCATGTTTACTGCTTTCATGTATTAGAAAACATGTTATAGTTCATCATTTTATTTCTTATTCTTCCTAAGTCTTAATCACCTAGAAATCCTGTCATTATTTATTACTGTAATCATGCTTAATAAAATTACCATCTCTCTCTAGGCATTAGAAATCCTGGCTTAGGGCTCTGCTTGCATTTGCTCTAAATCGTATCTATATCGCTTAAATAAATAACCGTCTATCAAGAGGTTTAAAAACAACCCCAAAACATAGGTATCACGTTCTAGTATGAATAGGCATGAAATCACCTTTTTGTAACATTAATCGCATAGATCAGCATGCCTATAGGACTGAATAACTTCAAGTTATTTTAATTAGTTCCCAGAATTATGATTTCATATAGACCCACGCCTAGGCAAGCCTTAGGAAATTAATGGTCTTTAAACTGTGAAATTATACTCTGCTTATTTCGAAACTGCCCAGGTTTAACAGGTTCTAAAAGCGGTAGGAAAATTGATTAGGTTTACACCACTTCGCTTTAAAACAATGCTGCATATTCTGTGTTTGTGATGCTCACCTAGATATCCAGTTCTAGGGCCTTCTGAAATTCTTTAAAATATGTTGTTTGAGACGTGCTGCTTATTTATTTACATGTGGAGGTAAACATGAACCCCCCTTAATGGCTTCCCTATTTGACAGTCCTATATGTTATTTGTTGTCGCTTAGATTTTACCTTTTAAACACCTTAGTAGGGTCTAGAACTGCCCAAGTTTAGAGGTGATAAACACCTCCAGGACCACAAGGAAGGGACGGGTAAAAGCACACTTACAATTCGTTAATTAAAATCTCTTATATAACCGCTATGGGAGGGTAATGGGTAGTAAAAGGATATGATGACCTGTGCGCTAATGCCACGTGTAGCTCCTATAGTTGAGGAGGATTATCGGGCATTGTACAGATATGATCATATAGGCTAACCAACCTAGGACTTCCCTTATTTTGCTTACATATGTGTTCTTAGACTGCTTAATTGCCAAAGTTCTTTATTCTTTTTTTTGACATATGTGTGCTTATACTGCTTATCTGCTAATTGACTAATTCACAAAAAGTAAGTTTGGACGGGAACCACCGTTGTGGACCTCGAGGGGTGCCTAACACCTTCCCCTCGAGGTAATTCAAGCCCTTACCCAATATCTGGTGATGCAAACTGGTTTCGTGAGTTACTTGCAATAGGTGCCCTAACGCATCTTAATTCGTTAGGTGGCGACTCTTCAATTTCTTTTACCCCTTTCCCAAAAGGAATCGAGTTGTCCCAATAATGTCAAAACCCAGACTCCGCGAGTAGGAAAAAGGAGGCGCGATAGCATGGCGACTCCGCTGGGGATTTTAGGCTTTTACCATAACAAATTGCATTGTGAATTAGTCTGAACGTTCCTTACTTTGTTGATACCTGCACCCTTTCCCTTTCCCCTTTATGTGGACTTAATTGTTTATTTTCAAGTATTTATTTCCTTCAATATGAAACTAACTTATTTCCCTGTTTTCCTTCTTTAACTGTCTTTTAATTATAAATGTCGTATTTACCGCTTTCATAACATGCAAATATGTGACAACATGTTATTTATAGCTGCATAAATCATGCTCAACATCATACTCCACTCGTGCCTAAACAAATCCTATAGCAACGCTTGATGAGTGGTTGCGCTCTTCCAATTTATTACCCCTTAAATTCGGAAAGGCTTATTTGGTTTAATGGTTCCGTGCCTTTCCCCTTCAAGTTGTCCGCTTAAGGGTACCAGTCTTGTCACGACCCGAAATCCCACCCTTCAGGTCGTGACTGCGTCTAACGTTGAACCCGCTAGACAAGCCAGCGTGTATAGTTAATCTAACATTGAGGTACCATCTTAACAGAAATAACAGAACATCTCACATATTTTTATAGCGGAAATGGAATAATAATTCAAAAATGCTAAGTGAAATAGTAAATACAGAACGTCGCATAAGCCCCAAAAACCGAGATGTCGCAACTCACGAACTCTCTATAGAGTGCTAAATACAAGTCTGAAAGGAAAATACATCATTGTCTTTGAAACTAGCGGAAATTGTAAGAAAATAAGAGATCCAAGGGTAGAAGAGACACCAAGGCCAACGAACACCGGCGGGTATACCTTGAAGCTCTAGGTGGACCGAAGGTGACTCCCTCAACGTTGTCCACGGGGTCCGTGTGCGGGATCTGCACAACATTAAGAAGTGTAGTGTAGTATCAGTACAACCGACCCCATGTACTGAGTAAATGCCAAGCCTAACCTCGGCCGAAGTAGTGACGAGGCTAGACTTAGCAACATTGTTAACATGTCCTATTCTACAACCCAAAGCATGGAAAAACAAGGCAAATGATAAACAGACAAGTATGAGGATACGGGAGCAGTTAAAGGGGAACAGATGAGATAGAGCAGTTAAATGAGCATAGAGAGCAGAGAAGAAAAGGCAATTTAACAAATGAATGATAAGGAAACCAGTGTAAATGCCAGAAACGTAAAAAATGGCACGGCATCACCCTTCGTGCTTTACTCTCTTCCTCACAATGCGATGTACAATATGGAATAATCATGGAACATGGCATGGCATCACCAATCGTGCTTTTACTCTTTTCCTCACTATGCGATGTATTATGTATGTCAATGTAATCAATGTAAATCATGGAACGACATCACCCTTCGTGCTTTTACTCTCTTCCTTGCTATGCAAGTTATGATGTAATCAGTGTAAATCATGGCACGTCATTAACCTTCGTGCTTATAATCAATGTAAATCATGGCACGACATCACCCTTCATGCATTACACTCTTTCTCACTATGCAATGTATGGTGTGATCAATGTATATCATGGCACGACATCACCCTTCGTGCTTTACACTCTTCCTCACTAAAACAATGACAATTATCAATGGTAAGGAACACATCATAGTGGAAATATAGTTCAAAATCACCTGGCAAGGGGAAAGCATCAATCAATATCACAACAATTGCCCGACAAGGGTCTCAACTATAACCAATCTCTTCAACATATATATATCCTTAACAAATGGGTTCTCAAGAAAACCAATACATCATGAGTTCATCGACCAAGTCTTCCAGCAACAAAGAACTCCTAAGTAGAGACAAATCCATATTATGAGGAACATGGAAGTAATAATAAGATTTTCATCAAAAATAGACTCACGGGCATGCTTGACACACAATGCATAGGTACTCGTCACTTCACCTATGCATTAAACACTTAGCACATAACATACAATACCTATTCCCTCACAAAAGTTAGGTGAGACACTTACCTCGGGTCCAAAAATAGCAATCAAGCCTCTAATATCGTCTTTTCTTTAGAATCCAACTCCGAAATGATAATATCTAGGCATAATTAACTCAATAATATCAATAATGACTCAATAAATCAAGTCCATAGCCTAATTACCCATTTCCAAGCATTCTTTCTAAAATTATCAAAATTCGACCCCGGGCTCGCTTGTTCCAAACACGAGGCTCGGACCAAAACCCGATCACCCATACCCCCACGAGTTAGAATATATAATTTGTTTTGGAATCCAACCTCAAATTGAGGTTGAATTACCCAAAGTTCCCAAAAACATAACTCTACACAAAACCCCTAATTTCTACTTTGATTTTAGGATTTTAGGCCTAGATTCTAGTGATTAGGGAAGAAAAGTGGAAGAATTTGGTGTTAGGAACACTTACCTATGAAGCTATGGAGGAATGGTCTCTCAAGAATCGCCCAAGAAGAGTGGAGAAGAAGAAGTTGGAGAAAAATGGGTTTAATCCCGTCTATTTTCTGTTTTTGAACTTAGAAAATAGCTGAACAAAACTGCTCTATGTGATCGCGAAGGGTGGGCTGCGATCGCATATAAGCTACCCTCTAAAGAACTGTGATCGCGAACAAGAGACTGCGATCGCATAGCTTGGGGACTCGAACCTATGCGATCGCGAACAAGAACCTGCGATCGCGATGAGTACCTAACCAGCCCCTCACCCAGACCTCCTACACCTCTATGCGATCGCGAAAACTGTTATGCGATCGCATAGAGGAATGACCTAATCCTCACCTTTCTCTATGCGATCGCATGGGAACCTTCGGGATCGCATAGAGTAAAACATGGGACACCAGCAACAACAACCTTACACCAGATTTTTCTTACTTTTACACCCTGTCAGCTACCCGAAACTCTCCCGAGCCCTCGGGTCTCAAAACCAAAAACACACACAACTCTCAAATCATCCTACGGACTTATTCAAGTTTTTAAATCACCAAAATATCATCAAAATCAAGGAATTAAACCTCAAAACTCATAAAATTCCTTAAAACTTCATAAAGCTTAATTATTCCGATTTTGATCCGAATCACGTCACTTCAAGTCCGTTTTACACCAAATTTCACAGATAAGTCACATAACATATATTAAACCTGTTCGGGGCTCCGAAACCATAATCCGGGCGGGGTAACACGGTTTTAACATCAATTATCATTCTCAAAAACATTTATTATTTTCAGAAAACAATTTTCTTTAAAAATTCATTTCCCGGGCTTGGGCCATCGGAATTCGATTCCGGGCATACGCCCATGTCCCATATTTTCCTACGGACCCTGCGGGACCGTCAAATCACGGATCCGGGTCCATTTACCAAAAATGTTGACCAAAGTCAACTCTATTCTATTATTATAAAATTCTATTTTCATCAAGTTTTCACATAAAAGCTTCCCGGCAACACGCCCGGGCTGCTCACGCATATCGAGGTGAGATTAACGAAGGCTTCCGGGGCCTCGGAATACAAATTTAGCCAAATATACACAGGATGACCTTTTGGGTCATCATAATCTCCACCTCTAAAATAAACGTTCGTCCTCGAACGAACATAGAAAAGTACTTGAGTCTGAGAAAGGATGGGGATAACGACTCCTCATATCGGACTCGGACTCCCAAGTAGCTGCCTCGGCAGGCTGACCTCTCCACCGAACACGGAACGAAGGATAACTCTTCGATCTCATCTGGCGAACCTGCCTAGATAATATGGCTACTGGATCCTCCTCATAAGTCGGATCCTTGTCCAACTGGACACCGCTGAAGTCAAGAACATGAGATGGATCTGCAATATACCTCTGGAGCATAGATACATGAAACATTGGATGAACGACTGATAAATGCGGTGGCAAGGCTAGTCTTTAGGCCACCTCTCCTACCTTGTCCAAAATCTCAAATGGACCAATGTAACTAGGGCTCAACTTGCCCCTCTTCCCGAACCTAATCACGCCTTTCATAGGCGACACTCTAAGAAACACATGATCTCCTATCATGAAAGCCAAATATCGAACTCTGCGATCTGTATAACTCTTTTGCCTGGACTGAGCTATACGAAGTCTATCCTGAATAATCTTCACCTTGTCCAAGGCGTCCTGGACTAACTCAGAACCCAATAGCCTAGCCTATCCCGGCTCAAACCATCCGACTTGAGACCGACATCGCCTACCATACAACGCCTCATAAGGAGCCATCTGGATGCTCTACTGATAGTTGTTGTTGTAGGCAAACTCTGCTAAGGGAAAGAACTGATCCCATGATCCACCAAAGTCGATGACACACGCTCGCAACATATCCTCAAATATCTAAATAGTACGCTCGGATTGTCCGTCCGTCTTAGGATGAAATGTTGTGCTCAACTCAATCTGTGTGCCCAACTCTCGCTGAATACTCTCCCAAAATGGGAGGTAAACTTAGTACCTCGGTCTGATATAATGGATAGGGGCACACCATGCAATTTGACAATCTCTCTCATATAGATCTTTGCCAACTTCTCCGCTGAATACGAAGCCGACACAAGAATAAAGTGTGCTGACTTGGTCAGCCTATCCACAACAACCCACACTGCGTCAACCATCCTTTGAGTCCGTGGGAGCCTAACTACAAAATCCATCGTGATACGCTCCCACTTATACTCGGGAAGATGAATTTGTTGCATCAAACCACCGGGTCTGTGGTGCTCATACTTAACCTGCTGACAATTCAGGCACCGAGCTACATAAGCTACAATATCCTTCTTCATCATACGCCACCAATAATGCTGCCGCAAGTCCTGGTACATCTTTGCGACGCCCGGATGAATGAAATACCGGGAACTATGGGCCTCCTATACTATCAACTCACGAATGCCATCCACATCGGGTACACAAATACGACCTTGCATCGTCAAAACTCCTTCAGTATCAACTGTGACCTGCTTGGCACGTCCGTGCCGAACCGTACCTCTAAGAGCACATAAACAACGATCATCATACTACCTGGCACGAATACGATCATACAATGAAGAACGAGCGACGGTATGGGCCAAAACACTGCCACCCTCAGAAACCTCCAACCTCACAAATCGGTTGGCTAACGCCTGAACATCCAAAGCAAGAGGCCGCTCTCCAATTGATAAATAGGCAAGACTACCCATGCTAACTGACTTCCGACTCAAAGCATCGGCCACCACATTGGCCTTCCCCGGATGATAGATAATAGTAATATCATAATCCTTCACCAACTCTAACCACCTTCTCTGCCTCATGTTCAACTCCTTTTGCTTAAACAAGTATTGCAAACTCTTGTGATCAGTGAATACCTCACATGGTACCCCATACAAATATTGCCTCCAAATTTTCAAGGAATGAACAATAGCTGCAAGCTCCAAGTCGTGAACTGGATAATTCTTCTCGTGTAACTTCAACTGACGAGATGCATAGGCACCTTGCCATCCTGCATCAATACCGCACCGAGCCCAACCCGTGACGCATCACAATACACTGTATACGGACCTGAACCTATGGGCAATACCAACACTGGTGCTGTGGTCAATGTTGTCTTGAGCTTCTGAAAGCTCGCCTCACACTCCTCGAACCATCTGAACTAAACACCTTTCTGCGTCAACTTGGTCATCGGGGATGCTATAGATGAAAACCCCTCCACGAACCGGCGATAATAGCCTGCTAGGCCTAAGAAGTTCCAAATCTCGAATGGCTGAAGTGGGCCTAGGCCAATCTCTAACTGCCGAAACCTTCTTCGGATCCACATGAATGCCTGATACGCTCAATTTACACCTTAAAAGAATGTAAGTGATCGTTGTCAAATATAGTAACC
>ML255297.1:0-12996 GCA_005239495.1 Nicotiana undulata
TCTCGGAGCCTCGGAACACAGATATAGCTTAAATTACGTAAGATAACCTTTTGGGTCATCACACCGCCCCACTTAGTCCGGGACTATTAGTTAGTGGTCCCGGTCCCGGGCCGGTTACTACAAAAAAGCTCGCGAATCTCGGGCCCACTTAGGACCGGCCCACAAAGCCCGTTCCCACTTAGGACCGGCCCACGAGGCCCATTTAGGCCCGGGCCCGTCCCACATTACGACCCTACATGCAGCTCCTTGTTTTTCTTTATGCCAGCCGACGTGGGACATCTTGTGCTTAAGCTATTTGTTTATAATCTATTTGATATAATTTACTACTACTGACATGTTTGTTTACTTAAAATCGAAGATGCTTATCCATAAAATAATTTTATATGTGTATACGGTAAAATCAGTTCATATTAAATGCTCGAATAATAGAGCGACACGAAAAATCGGGGACAAATGAAAGATGAAGCAAGTGGGAACCAAGACCGAGAACAACAACATCGGTTGGCACTAGGCAGGCCCCGAAGGGAACAATGCTAACGAGGACAAAAAAATATTCGACACCCGATTACATTCAATGAAGAATATTTCTCAGTATTAAATGCATAATCTGCTACAGAGAATTTTGGCATTCATAGCTTACCGTTATATATTCATCAATGGCCCACATAATTGTAATTTAAAAGGGGCTTAATCGTAGGACCTTGTTCCCTAGGTGTAGCTATAATTAGTCATTTCAACAGCCTTTGTAGGACACGAAAATTCTGACAAACTTATGCTACACATTATTCTAAGCTCAATAATACTTTACTTTCAGTATATCGATATTCTTATTATTGTCTTCGGAAGCCTTGCTCCCGGAATCAAGTTGTTTGTTGTCTTATCTCGATTTCAACGCTAAGTTTTGTATTTTATTTAATTTATTTATCATTTTGGTGATAAAAAATGATTCGTTTGTTTATAAACAAAGTTATAATTCCAGCTGTAACATTTTACGGTTAAACAATCCGTGAGGCTTAGACAGTTGCGTAATTGAGTTGATCATTGAATTTATTACTAATATGTTTGATTATTGTTTCTTAGCAAAAAATCTTAAAATATGTCAAATAATGATGTCAACATCGCACACAACGTTGAGGAACAAGGAAATTTGCCTCAACACAAAGATTCGATCAGCGACACCCGCAACAAGGAGGATGTAGCCACGTCGGTCCGTGGTGGGCAATATCCATGACACGACGTGAGGTGACTCTTGATGATGCCGAAGATGAGCACGTTGCGGAAATGGTAAGGATCTTAAGAGAACAACAAAAGTCCATTATAGGACATCTCTCACGGCAAGACCAAGCCATGAAAGAACTGAGGCAAGCGTCGTCGGGTGCTTACAACAACGCGAATGGAAGAGGTCCAGTTCCTCCCGGTGCTCCCGAGAATCAAAAAGCACAAAGGGTTGATGAAAACAACCCGAGGGGTGAGGTCGGCTTCGTTGGGGCCTAGAGGAACAACAACGATCTGGTAACAACAACGGGAATGATCCCTTTAAAATCGAGCTCATACGGTTTATGAGGGAAATAAATGCCCGAAAGGACCAAATTCCGGGTAAACCGCCAACCGCCAGTGTTGAAGGGACCGGAAGAAATATACCCAATTTTCATTCAAATCGAGCGCGACACCAGAGTTAATCCCGGAGCGGTTCAAAATGCCAGACGTACCAAAATATGATGGGACCTTGGATCCTTAGGAGCACATCACCACCTACACAACGACGGTGAAAGGAAACGACTTAGCTCCGAACGAGATTCAGTTAGTCCTGCTTAAGAAGTTCGGGGAAATCCTCACAAAAGGGGCCCTGGCATGGTATTCTCTTTTACCCGAGCACTCAATAGATTTCTTTGAGATGCTTGCAGATTCTTTCATCAAGACGCATGCCGAGCCCAGGAAGGTACATGCTTGAAAGGCCGACATATTCAAAATTGTGCAAGGAGATTCTGAAATACTACGAGAGTTCGTGACCAGGTTTCAGAAGGAAATGATGATGCTGCCGGTCGTTCCAGATGAATGGGCAACCGAGGAATTTATGAAGGGGTTGAACCCGAGGAGCTCTGACGCTTCCCGAAAACTGAAAGAAAGCCAACTCGAGTTCCAGGAAACTACATGGGCACATGTCCACAACCGCTACAAATCAAAGATAAGAATAGAAGACGACCAACTCGATTTCCCAGCATCAACCAAGGGTCGGGTTCAAGATAAAAACAAGGATAAGTCGAAGGATGATTTTGACGCAGATCGACGATCTTCTAAGGTATGTTGACTTTGGACTTTGGCGTGTGTTCAAATTTCAATTTGAAGGTTCCTAAAAGGTTTTGGCTCTATTTGTCGAAAATTGGCAATTTGAAAAATTGGAGGGTTTATAGGTTTGACTAGCAGTTGACTTCTGTGTTATTGGGCTCTTACAGAGGTTTTGAGACCTTGAATATGTTCATTTGGTTGATTGGAACTTGTGTGCAAAGGCTGATATTCAGTTCTTGGTCTTGATGTTATTTGTGGTGTTTCGAGTTTTTTGGATAAGTTTGGTTAATGTATTTGGAGTTGTTGGTGTGAGTGGACAGGGTCCCGATGGGCCCGGGTGTGTTTTGGGTCATTAATTGAGAGACCTTAGGTAGGTTCATTTGGTTGATTGGAATTTGTAGGCAAAGGTTGGTCTTCGATTCTTGGTCTTGATGTTTTTGTGGTGTTTCGAGTCTTTGAATAAGTTTGGTTAATGTATTTGGACTTGTTGGTACGAGTGAACGGGATCCTGATGTGCTTGGGTGTGTTTTTGATCATTAATTGAGGGACTAGTTAAGTTAAGAATTTAGAGTTTGGTCACGGTCAACATCGGGTCAAGACGACATCTTTTCAGTATTTTAAGTGTGCGAGCGGCTTCATAGCGTGTTATATGATTGAAATAGATATACAGTTTGTGTCTGAGAGGTTTCAGATAAGTTTTGGGTGTTACAAACTAATATTTGCAATTGCTGATTTATGGCGCGATAATTTCAAAAATATGGGTTATGTCCCTAAGTTCGGCCATAAATTTGCGACTTTCTTTATAACCTTAAAACATCATATCTCTCTCATTTTAAGGCTAAATTGGGTAATTCAAAGGTTATCTTGAGTGGAATCTCGCAATGATTATGTTGGGCTTGTCAAATGTGAGTTTCATGATCATCTAACATCTGATTTGGGCTGCACAACTACATTTTTTGTACTTATTTTGGGATTTAGTCATTTTTTCTTACAAAGTTTTAAAGTTCGGGAAAAGGCGATTATTTTAGGAGGTTTTCATCACTACCTTGTGGGTAAGTAATATCTACTTGTTTTTGGTATTATTTAAAGAATCTACATGAATTATTAATACCCAAAATATAAAATTTGAGATAAAATTTGACGTTTTTTCTACACTTTAAGAGAGTGTATTCTTGGGATTAAAAGCGTAGATTTAGATTTGATTTTGGAATCTAATCACATATTTGGACTTATGAGGTTATGGTTCATCGAGATTTGATATTGGTTTCAGATTTCGTGGACGCATGCTCGGGTTGACTTTTGCTGATTTTTTGGGGATTTTTCAAATATGGAAACTTTATTGATCGAGATTGCTTCATATGACATTGGTTGACTTACTTGAATGATGTTTGGTTAGATTCGAGCCGGTAGGAGGTGATTTCTTAAGGATACGATATTTTGGAACTTTGGGCTAAGCCTGAATGGGGTAAGTGTCTTGCCTAACTTTGGTTTGAAGTAATGTTTTCTTATAAATGATATTGTTTGCTACATGTAAGACTACAAGTTTCAAAGAGCTCGTTTGGACATAATTTTTCTTTTCCTTTTTTTTCCAAATAAATTTAACTTTTTTTCGAAATCAACGTATGTTCATAAAATTTTCAATTTTCATTTGAATATGTATTTTGGAAAATTTCGAAAATTTTAAAAACTCCAAAAAGCATTTTTTCAAAAATTTTCATTCAAATTACTCACAAAACTTCAAAAACAACCCAACCTGGATTTTATGTCAAAACACAACTCTAAATTTCAAATACTATTTTCACTTGAAAATTCTTTTCACCATTTTTTAGAATTTTACAATTCTTATGTCCAAACGCCTAAAAAGTTTTATAGTCACAAATGCTATCTTAACGGTTTTCTATTCTTTACTAGATGAGGAAAGGCCGTATATGGCCCCAACATTGTAGTCTTAAAATTATCTTTTGTTAAGACTTAATTAATTTTTTGATACATAAATTGATCCTTATTATATCCATTTAATCACGGATAGAGAATCATTGGGTATCACAATTTATAATTAGTTTATTTTAATAATTTACTTAAAATTAAACTATAATTATAATCTGTTTAAATTGCTCCAATAAACACAAAAAGACAACGTGCTATAATACTCTTTTTTAACATCCATATCAAACATAAACATCAAATTGTCACGTCCCCAAAACTACCAGGCCATGATGGCGCCTATCGCGATACTAGGCCAACCACTTCAATACTTAAAACATAAAATAACTTTTCGTTTATATAATTTCTAAACCGATAATTTATAAAAGTTTCATTCAAGCATTTTTAAACAGACTAAGATATGCCTAATACAAGACAAGTGTAGGAGATGCAATTACTACAGAAGTAAGAAGGAGAAAGCAGGGCAGCGGACGCGTGCAGCTACCTCGCAAAGTCTCCGAGAGTCCTTGGGACAGGTAAACAGCTCACTCCGCCCTAGTACCTGGATCTGCACACAAAGTGCAGGGAGTAATGTGAGTACGTTAACTCAGTAGTAATGAAAGTATGAGAAGTACGAAACACATAAAACAAGTCATCAATCCACGACAAATACAGTTCTTCCTTTAAAATAGTAAATACGACAATTCATAACGCTTAAAAGCCGATTACAGTAAAAATCATTTGAAAATGTACCTTTCAACAGTTTCCGTAGTAATTCAAGAAGAGTTTAGTGTAAAAATGATAGAATTCATAAATACCCTCTCGGGCAAAAATATATCTCATGAACCGCCCCTCGGGCATAACATCACTCTGGATCAGTCACTCAGCATACCTCACAATCACTCGAAATCAGCCCCTCGGGCAACCTCACTCTTCACTCGGCACTCCGCACTTGCACTCAGTAGGTACCTGCGCTCACTGGGGTGTACAGACTCCGGAGGGGCTCCTACAGCCCAAGCGCTATAACAAGCCATCTCGTGGAATAATCACTCAAGCTCTCGGCCTCTCATATATAATAAACAGTATAACATACTGCGGCGCGCAGCCCGATCCCATGATATCCTCACCACATAGGCCCTCGACCTCACTCAGTCAGAAAACCTCTCAAGCCACTCGGGCTATCAGTAAAATGGGGTACTCGACCCAAAGTATCATTTTATGCATCAAATAGTGTAAATGAGACCGAGTTTCGAAATCAGTTAACTATAGCATGACTGAGTGTAAATCTTGAATCAACACAATGAGGAAATAACAGTAAAAAGCCCCTAAGGGTCCATACACTTGGCACGAGTCCCAAATACGGCATTCAACCCAAAGCATAGTAATAATCTTTAAAACATAAAATATCATATGATTTGTAATCAAATACACAACTTATTAGTTGCTACTGGACGGACCAATTCATAATCCCCCAACAGTGTACGCCACACACTCGTCATCTAGCATGTGTGCCACTCCAAAATAGTGATACAATGTGAAGTTCGGGGTTTCATACCCTCAGGACAAGATTTACAATCATTACTTACCACAAGCAGGATGAAAAACTACTCCGCGATGCCTTTGCCCCTCGACTCGGCCTCAACACGCCTCGAATCTATTAAAAATAGATTCATATCATCAAAATACGCTAAAGGAACAGAGACCACTCGAAAATAGTCAAATTATATAAAAAATCTCAAAATTGGCCAAACTCGACCCCCGAGACCACGTCTCGAAATCCGATAAAAATCGCAGAACTAGAATTCTTACTCTCTCACGAGTTCATACATACCAAATACATCAAAATCCGACAACAAACAACCCCTCAAATCCTTAAATCAAAGTCTCTAATTTCAAGCCCTAATCCCCCAATTTAACAATTAAATTCTACTAATTCCATGTCTAATCAGTTAGAAACCACCATAGAATCGAGTATTGAGTTCAAAAACATTACCTCAAGGTGTTACCCCTCGAATCCCTCTTCAATTCCTCCCAAAAAGCTCCATGTCCGACAAATGGTGGAAAAACAAAAACTAAATTTCGCGAAGGTATGTATTTATATGTTCTGCCCAGCGCTTACCGCATCTGCGGACCTATCCTCGCACCTGCGGTCCCAGGCGCGCACCTGCGGTCCTCACTTAAAAATCCCATCTCCGCATCTGCGCTCAACCCACCGCACCTGCGGGCTCGCAGGTGCGGTTAAACTTCCGCATCTGCGATGCCTCCCAACTGACCCATTTCCGCACCTCCGATGACCAAAACGCACATGCTCCGTAGGTGTAGAACACCAGAAAAGATTACACCAGCAGCATTTTCAAACTTTCTAACTCTCTGACGACCATCCGAAATCATCCTGAGGCCCTCGGGACCTCAACCAATAGTACGAACAAGTCATATATAATCACCCGAACCTAGTCGAACCCTCGGAACACTCAAAATAACATCAAAACACCAAATTAATCCATAATTCAAGCATAAGGATTTCTAAACTTTTGAAATTCGCCAACGATGCCGAAACCACCCAAACCACGTCCGAATGACCCGGAAATTTGCACACACATCCAAAATGACACTACGAACCTGTTCCAACTTCCGATATTCCATTTCGACCCTGATAGCTAATTTCCATTGCCGCCGAAATTCGCCAAAAATCTAATTTCGCCAATTTAAGCCTAATTCTACTCTGGACCTCCGAACAACATTCCGAACACACTCCTACGTCCCATATCACCTAACGAAGCTATCCGAGCCATAAAAACCACATTCTAAGGTCATTACCTATCAGTCAACTTACGGTTGACTTTTCCAACTATTAAACTAACTTAAGAGACTAAGTGTCTCATTTCTCTCCACAACCACTCCGAACCCGAGCCAACCGACCCAACACAACATAAATGAGCTAAACTACACAAACAAAGCAGAAATAGAAAAAATGGGGCTAACCTCACGGAACGACCGGTCAGGTCGTTACATTCTCCCCCTCTTAAACAAACGTTCGTCCTCGAACGAGTCTAGAAACATACCTGGAGTCTCAAATAAGTGAGGATATCAGCTCCACATCTCCCGCTTGGTCTCCCAGGTGGCCTCCTCCACCGGCTGCCTTCTCCACTGCACCTTCACTGAAGTTATATCCTTAGATCTCAACCTTCTGACCCGACGACCCAAAATGACTACTGGCTCTACCTCATACGAAATATCACCCTCTAGTTGAACCGTGTTGAAGTCCAAAACATGAGATGGGTCACCAACATACTTATGAAGCATGAAAACATGAAATACCGGATGCACACTCGACAAGATAGGTGGCAAAGAAAGTCTATAAGCTACCTCTCCAACCCTCTGAAGCACCTCAAAAGGCCCAATGAACCGGGGACTCAACTTTCCCCTCTTCCCGAACTGCATAACACCCTTCATGGGAGACACCTTCAGCAGAACCTTCTCCCTAAAAATGAAAGAAACATCCTGGACCTTCTTGTCTACATAGCTTTTCTGCCTAGACTGCGCCGTGCGTAGCTGCTCCTGAATCAACTTCACCTTATCTAACACATCCTGTCCCCAAAAGTCTAGCCTCACCCGACTCAAACCAACCGACCTTAGATCTACACCTTCTCCCATATAAAGCCTCGTACGGAGCCATCTGAATGTTCGACTTATAACTATTATTATATGCAAACTCCGCGAGTGGCAAAAACTGGTCCCATGAACCCCCAAAATCAATGACATAAGCACGCAACATGTCCTCCAGTATCTGAATAGTGCGCTCGGACTTCCCGTCCATCTGAGGGTGAAAAGATGTGCTCAACTCAACCTGAGTACCCAACTCTCTCTGCACGACCCTCAAAAACTGCGATGTGAATTGAGTACCTCTATCAAACATGATGGAAATTGGAACACCATGCAACCGAACGATCATCCAGATATAAATCTCAGCTAACCGCTATGAAGAATAAGTAGTACCAACAGGAATGAAGTGCGCGGACTTGGTCAGCCGATCCGCAATAACCCAAATGTCATCGAACTTCCTCGAAGTCCATGGGAGCCCAACAACAAAGTCTATGGTGATCCGCTCCCACTTCCACTCCGAAATATCCAACCTCTGACACAATCCACCTGGTCTCTGGTGCTCATACTTGACCTGCTGACAATTGAGACACCGAGCTACAAATCCAACAATATCCTTCTTCATCCGCCTCCATCAATAGTGCTGTCTCAGATCCTGATACATCTTCGCCAAAATTTGATCACACCCAACTATGCCTTATAAAAAGGACAAAGTAGTCGCTGCAAATATAATCCGGTTTAAGTCCGGATTCGAATCCACAATGAACTAACCTACCTAGTACAACTCTTAGTAACAAGCTCAAATAAGTTTCGGATGCAAGACTTTTATTAATAACCAGTGGAATTTATTTAGCTAAAATAAAATGAGAGTAAAACTTACAATATTCAAGAATAAAGATGAATTCAAGGATCTAAAGATCTAGGGTATTGATTTTCTCAATTGTCGGATTAATTCTTAACTCTTTAGCTATAATCTCGCCGTAATACTCTATGAGAATTGTGAGTTATGGGTTACCGTAATTATCTCTCGATCAATTACGATAATTTACTAGAAGCATTCTCTCGAACTACTCTAGCTAATAATTTGTGCAACTCAGAGTTATCCCACCAAAGTTTCGTTATTTCTAAACCCACTTTTAAATTCAAGTAATAAATATCTTCAATTACCCAAAAGTGGTGTTGTTCAACAACTGTCTAACATAGTATTCTTTCTCAAGCAACACAAGACAATTAGACACGATTAATCAAGGGCCCATTCAATTAATCACAATACACAACGTAGTTGAACAATCATAGAATAAACCCGGCTTGATTTTATCAAATTCGAGTTAAAACTTCATCCAACAATTGGTTCCATCAACCCTAGATTAAATATTTAGCTACTCATGATAAAAAAAAATAAAGCCATAAAATAATTCATGATTCACAAATAATGAGAAAACGAATGAATAATGAAAAACTCTAATGGTGTCTTGATCTTCTCACACTTGTTCTTGCCTCCAATTGAGTCTAAAAACAAGATTAAACCTTAACTTGGGCGAGTTTTTGAGTTTATATAGGTCTAGGATAAGTTTTCAGCGATTTACACTTTGGCCCCTGGACTTTTCTGGCGCTTTCACACTCGACCGCGGTCGTTTTAAGTTATTCTATTCTCACTTTCTTTCACCGCGTTCCAGCCGCGTCCCGACCGCGGTCGCGGTGGACTGTTGCCTAGTTTTTCTTTGCCTTTTCTTGCTGGTTTTCATCCGGGCTTTTCTCGATTGGCCTTGTATCTGCATATTTGACCCTAAAACACTCTATATCATCCTCCTAACTCGGAGTAGCTCCTACAAAGCATAAAAACCTCAATTAGAGCATTTTGTTATCATTTAGCACTTAAAACATCAATAAAGTATGGTTGACTTAGAGCATAAATAGCATCTACATCACATAATATAGGCTACTATCAACACCCCACACTTAAACCGTTGCTAGTTCTTTAGCAACGAAACCACATTCTATAGGCCTAATCATCACTGGGTAACTTCCCTAATCCTCATACCAAGAATAATTCACATTTATAGGCTACCTTAGTGCAACATCCTAACCTCAAGAGTGGACTCTCTCTCTAGCCACGTAATGTCCCTAACCGGCTCTCCTACTCTCAGTCAGAGGTCCAAACTTACCTTCCTTTCGTGAATCACGTTCCTACTCACCACAAAAGAGACTTGTGTCATAGTCATTATAATTCACACACTGAGGAATTCAAATATGTAAGATTTCACTCACCCTCAGAAATAAATTCTTATGCCACAAACAACGCACCATAGGCTTGCCCGTAGTGTAATACTCGACTAATCGAGATCATTTTGTCTCGAATCAAGTAGGACTTTATTTGGTTGTAATATTGGCTTCAGGATGGGTAGGATACATATGGGTATAGTGACTACACCTCCCTAAGCACTTTAATATATTTTTCACTTTTAAGCCCATACTTTTGTCAAACCATCATTCCACCTTTACATTATAGTGTTAAACCCCCTACTTCTTTAAGCACACCTTTTTTTTTCAATTCTGGTGGCTTATAGCAATACTTATCACATCGTCCACCTTTATCCGTATTCTCTTAGTTCCACTCAAAAGCCCAACCAACCACCCCACACTTTAACTTTTCCATATTCATCACAATTCAAGTGCTTCTAAGAGGTGATAGGGTTCAAAAAGATAGACAATTCAAAACTTGGGTAAGGATTGTAATGTGGTTGCCAAAGAAAACAGGATTACAGGCTCAAAGGGGTTAACTACGATATATACAATCAGGTGGGTAAAAACATACATAGATAGGTTTAGCAAAGAAAAGCCTATATCACTTTCTAGACCAAATAAGGCTACCGTTTCGCTTTCGTACTCACATAGGGGAAGTTCTAGGCATTGAATGTTAGCACAGAATACACAAAGCCTCACTCACACATGGCACATGACTCAATTCAGTTAGGACCATCAGACACTTTGCTCAAGGTGCTTAAGCCAAATCAAGAACAGACAATTTAAGGCTTTCTTTCTAGAGTCAACTAATGTGCCTAAGTGTCACACTAAAGCAATCTATATTTAAGGTACCATGGAGTTAAGGGATCCTATTTCTATTCTTTCCTCGCCCAAAAGTTCCTAAACTAAAAAAAAAAAACTAACTACACCCGGTTCAAATGAAAACCCTTGGAAAAGAACTGTGGTTTAAAGAAAAACCAAGGGGGAGTTGATACACTACCTAACAAAAGAAAATCTTTTTTTGTTTTGTTTTGTTCGATTAAAGTCCCTCAAGAGACCCGTCGAGAGGTGTCCGTCTTCGGGCCAAGTCGAAGTTAATTTACAACAAACCAAAATACCAAACAATTATATACAATAGTACAACAACAACAACAACCATCCCCCACCCCACACTTAAAGATTTGGTATGTCCCCATGTCAAAGAAATTAAATCAAAGTAAGGTAAGGGGACTTCCCTGGTGCTCAGTCCTGATCGGAGACGGTGCCAAGATCGAGGTGACATGCTCGTCCTAGCGCCTGTAGCCAGCCCATGATTTTCTTCTCTGACCTAGCACTTTGAGTAGCCAGAGTGTCAACTCTAGCACTCAGGTCATCGACCGAAGTGCGTAAGCCAACCATATTCTGCTCCAAAGTTGACAACCGGGTACTCCGGCGGGCCTGTGACGGGCCCGCATCATCAACAACCTGCACTGGTGGGGCGGAGGCATGCATAGCCCCCTTATCATCCTCATCATCGGCATCATCATCATCATCCGCCACAGCCTGCTCTTTCCCAACTGTGATTTTTCTAGCCCTGAATGGGGCTTTTAATGGTACCTTCCCATCTACTATGGGAATTTCAGGAACTCGTGAAGCACGACACATCCTTGTTACCAGGGAAGGGAAGTAGAACCCATACTTTGTCTCCTTGGAGAGAATGAACATTTCATCCTGAATGAGCTGTGCCACGTCAAAATCGTGGCGATTCACCAAACACCAAATCGCCGCTGCTCTTGGCGCATTAACATCTGTGGTATTGCCGGATGGCAGTAGACGGCTGTTGATGATTGTCAACCAACACTTAGCCTCCCACGTGAGATATTGGGAGTTGAGGTCCATTCTAGGCTTGATCCAAATTGGATCCTTGCCAGCCACACAGATTGTTTGAGTGAAAAGGTTCCACGTGACATGCGGCTTCTGATAATCTTGGTAATAGTCAGTCTCCCGGTGAAGACCGACAACCTGTACACTCGGCGGATGGCTTCAAGAGACGCATTCACGCCGATGTTTCGTACTGTGACAACCCTATCAACATGGTCCGGGCAATTAACATAGAATTCCCTTACCATCATTACATCGCCCTCTTCTGGCTCATCAAAGAAGATGTCCAACTGACGTCTCCTCAATTCCTCGTAGATACTTGGGAATTCAACTCGCAAGGCAGCCCCGTCAATGTGCACTTCAGGCACCGACTTCTTGAAGGATTTTGCATTAAATCTATCTTGAGCCTCTTTGGAGACAAACCGGGTACTGTCGAATTGGGTTACACTAGCCTGAGCTCGAGCTCTGGACGAACCTCCTGGCCCACTGGCGGAGGAACCCGTGGCACGTCTCTTTCTTGATTGATGCATTGTACCTGACAAAATAAGGTCTACTATTAGTGAGGGTTTGAGTTGTGTGAACCACGGGTGGTTCCTCAAACTTCACCACCACTATGGTCACATTAACAATTACAGCTCAATGGTTCAATTTCACAAGCACCTAGTGTGCATGGAACTATGATTTAACACAATTAGCCCATGGAAGTACAAACCCTCCCCCAAATCAACCACAATAGATACACAAACTCCACCCCACCACAATCAACTTTACACAACAACATCATGCTCTTTTCTACTATATTCTACACATTACCAACTAAAAAGAAGAAAATAAACCAAATTTTTTACTCTAGATACTACAACAAATCTACAATTACAATTGCAAAAGAAAAAGAAGAAGAAGAGAGAAAGAAATCATGACATACCTGAAACTTGTAGAGTTGAGAGAGGGGGAAAAGGGGAGAAATTTGGAGTGGAAGGGAGATTGGGGAGGAGGGGAGGCGGAAGTAGGGATTTGTGAGAGAGGAAGAAGAAGAGAAGCGTGTGGGGGGGGGGGGGGGGGGGGGTTTGTGGGAGAGGAAGA
>ML255297.1:13202-44774 GCA_005239495.1 Nicotiana undulata
GAGGGGGATTTGTGAGAGAGGAAGAAGAAGAAATGCGTGTGGTAGGGGGGATAATTAGGGTAAGAGGGGAAGGGAATTGGGGTAAGTGGGGAGGGTAGGTTTATTTTAGTGGGTTTAGAATAGGAAAAAAATAGAAAAAAAAAATTAAAACTTACCGACCTGGGCAGAATCACCTCGTCCCACCGCGACCAGTACGCGCTCGGACCGTGGTCGCTATGGGAAAAATAGAACCCTTGTAATCACCGCGCCCAGGCCGCGGTCACAACCATGGACACGGTCCTGGGGCATAGTATCTCTATTTCACAGCACTCCCATCGCGGTCCTACCGCGCTCGCGGTCACGTCCCTCCGATTTTTTTTGTTTTTATCAAGTTTTTACCTTTTCGGAGTTGGTTCTTGACCCCGACTTCTCCCAATATGCACCAATCTTGCCCTGTACACTAATGAATGGGTTAGTATCATACACATCAATTACCACAACAAAGCAAAAATAAAAACAAAAGAAAACATGGGTTGCTTACCAAGAAGCGCTTGATTTAACGTCACGGCACGACGCATGCTTTGATCATCACTCCTCATTCGTGTACTGGGGCTCTTCCAAAGTTATTACTACTCTATCCCCTTTTTCTTCGGTCATTCCGAGGTAGTGTTTCAACCTCTTCCCATTCACCGTGAACTTTTTTTTCCCATCTTCTGATTCAATCTCCACAGATCCACTTGAGAACAATTGCACCACTCTGAAGGGTCCTGACCATCGGGACTTCAACTTACCCGGAAACAACCTCAATCTTGAGTTATATAGCAACACTAGATCTCCGAGTTTGAAGTTCCGATCCAAGATATGCTTATCATGCATCAATTTCATCCTTTCTTTGTATAGTCTAGCACTCTCAAATGCTTGGAACCTGAAGTCCTCAAGCTCATGCAACCCATTGACTCTGTTGGTGCCCGCTGTCTCCATATCTAAGTTCAGCTGCCGCAATGCCCACAATGCTTTGTGTTCTAGCTCTACCGGAATGTGACATGCCTTTCCAAATACCAACTCTTATGGGGACATACCAGTTGGAGTTTTGAAGGCTGTGCGGTATGCCCACAATGCATCATCCAACTTCTTTGCCCAATCAGTTCTTGTTGCATTCACTGTTTTTGTGAGGACACTTTTAATTTCCCTATTGGACACTTCAACCTGCCTGCTTGTTTGTGGGTGGTACGGTGAGGATACCTTGTGGTGAACTCCATACTTCTCCAACAGGCGTGCGAACACTCTATTGCAAAAATGGGAGCCACCATCACTGATTATGGCTCGTGGGGTGCCAAAACGTGTGAAGATGTTTTTCTTTAGGAAACTTGTCACCCCTTTAGCATCATTGGTTGGGAGAGACACCGCTTCAACCCACTTGGAGACATAGTCAACTGCAACCAATATATACTTGTTATCGTATGAGCTGACGAATGGCCCCATGAAGTCGATCCCCCACATGTCAAACGCCTCCACCTCTTGAATTGTGGTCATTGGCATCTCATGACGACGAGATATGTTGCCCTTTCTTTGACATTCATCACAGCTTTTGACCCAAGCATGGGCATCCTTGAACAGTGTAGGCTAATACAATCCTGATTCCAGCACCTTCGCTGCTTTCCAGATTCCTCCAATGTGTCCACCATATGGAGAAGCATGGCAAACCTGCAAAACAGAGGTTGATTTTGCTCGGGGATACACCTCCGGATCATGTTATCAACACATATCTTAAACAATAGAGTTTCATCTCAATAATAAGCACGACAATCACGTAAAAACTTTTTATTTTGAATTGAGGAGAGATCATATGGTACAATACCACATGGTAAGTAATTAGCAATATCAGCATACCATGGTGCCTCCTCCATTGTCACATCAAGTAACTGCTCATCCGGAAATGTCTTAGTGATATCTTCAATCTCCGTTCTCTTTTCTGCCCCTTCCAACCTCTAAAGGTGGTCTGCTACTTGGTTGTCTGTACCTTTTCGGTCACGAATCTCCAGGTCGAATTCTTGTAGCAACAGAACCCAGTGAATCAGGCGTGGCTTTAACTCCTTATTTTCTTTCAAGTACCTAATGGATGCATGGTCAGTATAAACAATAACTTTTGAGCCAATCAAGTATGACCTGGATTTGTCGAAGGCAAACACTACAACGAGCATTTCCTTTTTCGTGACAGTGTAGTTCAGCTGAGCACCACTAAGCGTTCTGCTTGCATAGTAAATCGGGTGCATCATTTTATCCTTGCGCTGCCCCAAAACTGCTCCTATAACATAATTACTGGCATCGCACATCAACTCGAATGGTTTTTCTCAGTTGGGTGCAGTCACCAATCTCCTCTTCAACTCCTCAAATTCTGACCTGCAATCATTGGAAAAGACAAAGGGCTGGTCTTTTTCAAGCAGCTTACATAAGGGGTTAGCAATTTTAGAAAAATCCTTAATGAACCACCTGTAGAATCTGACGTGCCCAAGGAAACTTCTCACTGCCTTTACCGAAGTGGGTGCTGGGAGCTTCTCAATTACATCAACTTTTGCATGGTCTACTTCAATTCCCTTTTTGGACACTCTATGCCCCAACACGATTCCTTCTTGTACCATAAAATGGCACTTCTCCCAATTCAGCACCAGATTTGTCTCCACACATCTTTTGAGCACTCTTTTTAAGTTGTGAAGACAATCCTCAAATGAATCCCCTACCATAGATAAATCATCCATAAACACTTCCATAATATCCTCGACCATGTCAGTGAAAATGGCTAACATACACCGTTGGAATGTGGTCGGTGCATTGCAAAATCCAAAGGGAATCCTCCGAAAGGCAAAGATGCCATACAGACTAGTAAATGGCGTTTTCTCTCTATTTTACGGGTCTATTGAGATCTGATTATACCCCGAGTATCCGTCCAAGAAACAAAAATGGGATCGCCCAGCTAACTTGTCCAGCATCTTGTCAATGAAGGGTAAGGGGAAATGGTCCTTTCGGGTGGCTGCGTTTAGTTTCCTATAGTCCATGAAAATCCGCCACCCTATGACTGTACGAGTTGAGATTAACTCGTTCTTTTCATTTTGTACAACTGTCATTCAACCCTTTTTCGGTACACACTGGACAAGACTCACCCAATTGATGTCAGAGATGGGAAAGATGATACCCACATCCAACCACTTGATCACCTCCTTCTTTACTACTTCCTTCATATTTGGGTTCAACCTTCGTTGATGTTCTAGGGAAGATTTGTTCCCTTCTTCCAGAAGAATCTTGTGCATGCAGAAGGCTGGGATGATACCCTTTATGTCTGCCATGGTCCAAACAATGGGCATTCTTGCATTCTTGTAAAACCTGCAGTAATTGTTCTACCTGCGCAGCTAGCAAACCCGATGATATAATAACAAGAAAAGTAGAATTGGGACCCAAGAAAGCGTACATGAGGTGTCCTGGAAGCGGTTTCAAGTCCAGCTATGGTGGTTCTTCTATTGATGGTTTTGCAGGTGGTGTCACTCTCTCTTCTAAACTAAGGGGCTCGAACTGAGGTTCCTTTTTCCATAATCCTTGGCCCTCGAGGGCCATGACCCACTCTGCCAACCCTTCACCGTCCATCTCTTCTAAATTTGTCAAGCAAGCTCCCAATGGATCTTTGGCATTAAGGGTCTCATCTTCTTCTTGAAAAATTACATCCACAACTTCTACTAGTGAGCAATTTGCATATTCACTGGGTCTCCTCATGGATGGTTGAATGTTGAATATTACTTCTTTATCGTTCAACCTCGTTTTTAGTTCCCCAGTCTCACAATCAATCAATGCTATCTCAGTGGCTAGGAATGGCCTTCCCAAAATGATAGGTATCTCCTCATCTACCTGGCAGTCCAGAAAAACAAAGTATGCAGGGAATACAAATTCCCCACTTGCACTAGCACATCATCAAGAATCCCCGTCGGTCTTTTAACCGTGCGGTCAGCCAGTTGCAACAACATCGAAGTCGGCCTAGCTCTGCCAATGCTCAGCTTTGTATAGATTGCCAAGGGCATCAAGTTTATGCTGGCTCCTAAGTCACACAATGCTTTTGCAAAAGCATAACTCCCAATAGTATACGGAATAGTGAAGCTACCTGGATCAGACATATTTTGAGCCATAGGTCTTGTCACTACCGCGCTGCATGTCTGTGTCAGAGTTACCGTGGACAGGTCCTGAAAGTCAAATTTTTGCGACATCAGGTCTTTCATCATCTTTTCATATCCTGGAATTTCCCTCAAAGCATCCATTAGGGGAATATTCGATTGAAGCTGACGAAGCATCTCCATGAATTTCCTGTATTGATCATCTTTCATTTGTTTTGCTAATCTCTGAGGGAATGGTGCAGGCATCACTCTTTGTCCACTGCTTGCTGGCTATTCTTTATTGGAATTTTGTGGCACAAGAGGTATCACTTGTTCTGCGACTTGTTCACCCTCTTTAGCCTGACCCTTGTCAACCTGAGCCTATTCAACTACCACTTCAGTGAGTTCTACTGATTCATCTGCCTATAATGGAATTGGAGTGGCTGGCGTGGTCTCTCTTCTGGATTGAGCAACTTATTGCTCCCTGTCTAAATCTCTCCAATTCTGGAGACTTACTGCCATGTGTACGACTAAAATTGGGAAGGCCAATTTTTGCGTTCATCACGATATCCAACGGATGTTCACATAAGATCACGAGTATGTCCCGAGGTCCGATTTTGAATCCCTACTTACTTTCGAACCAAAGAGATACGGGCCCGGGATCGACATAGGGAATGGCACGAAGATTGAGGTGAACAACTTTGCAATAAAGTACGACTCCGTGCTCAGGCGTTAACTGATCAAATTAATCACAAATCCTTGTAATAAATACTAGATGTACTATGTTGGTTCTCCCCCTCCTATATAAAGAGGGGCCCTTATTACCCCAAAGATACAACATTGAATACAAGACACAAGAACATTCTCTGCTTTAATATCGAAACATTCTCCATTTCTCTTTACTAGCTCATTTACTCGCATTTATAGCTTTTTATTACTTGTTCTTCATTTATAGCTCAACTTTGATCTTGAATAGTGTATCCCAAGGCCTATAAGCTTGTTATAGCTCCATCGATCTTCCGGACCAGGCCCCAAACCTCGATCTCAAGGACCCTCGAGGTCAACATCGAGCCTTCGACCTAAGGCGCTCTAGTTTGCTTTTATTCAGCTTTCTAACTTCTTTCGCTATACTCTGCCCTAGCGCACTTAGCTATAATTGTTCGATAACTGGTATTAAGATAAATCACATATTTTTAGAACCACTTAACTAAATATAATTGTGATTACCATTTTCCCGGTAAACAGTTTGGCGCCCACTGTGGGGATAAAGATAATAGTGATTGTTTTGGTGCTAGTTCGTTGAAAAAACGCAAGTTATCTTTCACACTTTTTCTTGTCCGAAGAACCTTTGATTTCAAGTAAGAATGTCCAGCTCATCGAGCACGTACGAAAGTAGCAGCTTTGAGGCATTTGGAGGGAATGATGTAAGCATCCCGAATGTCGGTGTACCACCACTAGAACCCAGCAACACAACGGAGCCGACCTCGGAGAGCACAGACTCAAGTAACGGTCGGCATGACGACATCAATCTTCGCACCAACTGGAGAATGCATCAAAAAGGCCAGCGAGAGGGGCGGGACACCGCCGTTCAAAAGAACGGGGAAGACAATCTCCAAATGATCTTTGAAATGCTCCAGGCACAACAAGTAGTGATTGCTCAGTTACAAACCGTCAGAGAATTTCGAGCGCGCCAGCACCAGCAATAACTCCCCGAATCCGGCCTATTTCAGAAAGGTTAGGGAGTAAAGGACCATCGACCGACCCTGCCGTTATGATAATACTCAAAGACCTCGCCAGGAAAATAGAGTCAAGAATCCCAGAGAAAAAGTCGGAGCCACGGGGAGAGAGGTACCAACCTTACATCGAGAATCGAAGGAGAGCCATGAGGGCCAACAAGCCCCAAGCCAAACTAAGAACGGACCAAAGTAGGGTAGCGGGCCAAGCTAGGTCTGGTAGACACACGGAACCAGCAAGGGTGCCCCGATCAACCCGATACAACTTCGGGGACAATATTTCAGGCATCATATCAGCCATGAGTAAAATCAAAGACACCAGATGGCCAAAGCCCGTATCATCGGATCCCTCTCAGAGGGACCCTAACCTGATATGCGAGTTCCACGGTACTCACGGTCGCCGAACCAAGGATTGCAGACACCTTCAGAAAGAAGCAACCCGGTTAGTTAACAAAGGATATCTGCAAGGGTTCGCCTGAAGTCGAATCGTGGATCTCCCCTAGGAAAAAACAGCAGCTCGAAAGAACGAAGCAAGAAAGCTCTAGCACTCCGTATGCATGATTGTCGGGGGAAACGACACCCCGCAGGGGCCCGTGATTAAGCGGGTGAAAGTATCGGTTGCGGCGGCAGGACAGACTCAGAGCCACGCTCCCGGAGACATCCTTACATTCAGCGACGGGGATCCTAAGACCCCGCCTCACCCGTATAATGATGCACTGGTAATTTCCTTCCTCTAAAATAACGTTCAAATTAAACGCGTTCTTGTGGATCCAGGTAGCTCTGCCAACGTAATCAGGACGGAAGTAGTGGAACGACTAAGGATGTTCGGCCGAGTCATACCTACTTCTCTAATTCTCAACAGATTTAACATGGCCGGCGAGACAACGAGAGGGTAGATCACCCTCCCAGTCAACCTGTCCGGGAAAATCCAGAACACTAAGTTCTATGTCATCAAAGGGGACATGAGGTACAACGCACTGCTTAGAAGGACATGGATACACAGCATGAGGGCAGTACTATCAACTTTCCATCAAATGATGAAGTTTCCGATGAAGGACGGTATAAAAACCGTATATGGAGAGCAACATGCGGCCAGGGAGATGTTTGCTATTCACAACGATCCACCGGTGCCAGTGCCCTCCACCTCGAAGGAACCGGAGAGGGAAATAACCCCTGAAGATGGCGGGGAAGACTTCCTCACCCCCCGTACTTTTGTTGCCCCCAAGGAATCGGACGCAACTAAATCAACGGTCGAAGAGCTGGAACATGCAGTCCTAGCCGGACAACCTCCGGATCGAAAGGTAGACTTGGGAACGGGGTTAACCCCCGAACTCAGGGGAAATTTCATTCAATTCCTTACCAATAATATCAACTATTTTGATTGGTCCCATTTAGACATGACATGGATTCCACCCGAAATAACCACCCATCGACTGAGCGTCGACCCAGATTCAAGCCAGTGAAGCAGAAAAGGAGGCCTTAATCCGAAGTAAAACATGCATTCATCAAGGATGAGGTAACAAAACTCCTAAAAATAGGTTATATTAGGGAAGTAAAATACCCTGATTGGCTGGCTAATGTGGTGGTAGTACCCAAGAAAGGGAATAAGTTGAGAATGTGTGTAGATTATAAGGACTTGAATAGGGCGTGCCCCAAAGATTCATTCCCATTGCCCAACATCGACCGTCTGATCGATGCCACGGCCGGTCACGAGACATTTACCTTTTTCAATGCCTACTCGGGGTATAATCAGATTCAAATGAACCCCGAGGATAGGGAAAATACTTCGTTCATCACGAAGTATGGGACGTACTGCTACAACGTCATGCCCTTCGGGATGAAAAATGTTGGGGCCACGTACCAACGGTTGGTCAACAAAATGTTCGAGTGCCAAATAGGCAAATCCATGGAAGTATATATTTACGACATGCTAGTTAAGTCTCTGCACGCAGAGGACCATCTAACCCATTTGCAGGAAACGTTCGATATCCTCAGAAGCTACAACATGAAACTCAATCCCGAGAAGTGTCCCTTCGGGGTAGGGTCGGGGAAGTTCCTGGGTTTCATGGTGTCAAACAGGGGAATCGAGATCAATCCCGACAAAATCAAAGCCATCGAAGAGATCACGGTGGTTAATAACGTAAAGGCCGTACATCAGCTGATCGGACAGATAGCGGCCTTTGGACGGTTCATATCGAGATCATCGGATAAAATTCTCTCTGTTCAGAAAGACAAACAACTTTGAATGGACCCCCTAATGCCAAAATGCCCTGGAGGAATTGAAGCGGTATCTGTCGAGCCCACCTTTGCTGCACACTCCAAAGGAGGGCGAAACGTTGTATCTATACTTGGCCGTATCAGAGATAACGGTAAGCGGTGTGCTAGTTCGAGAGGAAAACAGTACGTAATTACCTATCTATTATGTGAGTCGGACCTTGGGCGATGCCAAAACCAGGTATCCCCTTCTGAAAAAATTAGCACTTGCACTGGTCAGCGCATCTCGAAAATTAAAACCTTATTTTAAATGTCATTGTATCTGCATCTTGACGACGTACCCGCTTCGAAACATTTTGCATAAACCTGAGTTGTCAGGTGGATTGGCCAAGTGGGCCATCAAACTCGGAGGGTATGATATTGAACATCAGCCCCGAGCGGCTATCAAATCCCAAATTCTTGCGGATTTCGTAGCCGACTTCGTGCCGGCCCTGGTGCCCAAAGTAGAGAAGGAATTATTATTGAGAACGGGCACATCTTCCGAGGTATGGACCCTATTCACCGACGGTGCTTCCAACGTGAAAGGGTCTAGGCTCGGCATTATCGTAAAGCCGCCCACGAGCAATGTAATTAGACAATCCATCAAAACTACAAAATTGACTAACAATGAAGCCGAGTATGAGGCTGTGATTGCAAGTCTAGAGTTAGCGAAAAGCCTCGGAGCCAAATGCATCGAGGCCAAGTGTGATTCTCTCCTAGTTGTTAACCAGGTGACTGGGAGCTTCGAGGTCCGAGAAGACATAATGAAGAGGTACCTCGACAAGACTCTGGTCACGGTGCATCGCTTCAAGGAATGGACCTTAAACCATATACCACGAGAGCAGAATAGTGAAGCCGACGCCCTCGCAAATATGGGGTCATCTATCGAAGAGGATGATGTACTCCCCGGAGTCGTGGTTCAGTTAACGAGATTGGTGATCGAAGATGGGCACGCCGAAATCAATTCCACCAGCCTGACCTGGGATTGGAGAAACAAATACATAAACTATTTAAAGGACGAAAAGCTGCTTGCGGACCCAAAGGAATCACGATCCCTACGGACCAAGGCGGCCAGGTTCTCGCTCGACGAGAATAACACCCTCTACATGATAACCTTTGACGGACCCCTGGCAGTGTGCTTGGGGCCGGGTGACACATATTACGTGCTTCGGGAAATCCACGAGGGCACCTGTGGGAACCACTCCTACGCTGAATCCTTAGTCCGAAAGGTGATCAGGGCAGATTATTACTGGGATAGTATGGAAAAAGACGCTAGGGAGTTCGTTCGTAAGTGCAAAAAATGTCAAAGGTTCACGCCCATGATTCATCAGCCCGACGAACAACTGCATTCGGTCCTGTCACCTTGGACGTTCATGAAATGAGGGATAGATATCGTCGGACCGTTACCAACGGCACCAGGTAAAGCCAGATTTATTCTGTTTATGACTGACTATTTCTCTAAATGGGTGGAAGCACAGGCCTTCGAGAAGATAAGAGAAAAAGAAGTCATAAACTTCATATGGGACCATATCCTATGCCGGTTCGGGATCCCTTCGAGATAACCTGCAATAACGGAAAGCAATTCATAGGGGGTAAAGTAACAAAGTTCCTCGAGGACCACAAAATCAAAAGGATCTTATCTATTTCGTACCATTCATGTGCCAACGCCAGGCCGAATCCACAAACAAAACCATCATTCAGAACCTGAAGAAGAAGTTGGAAAATGCAAAGGGAAGATGGAGAGAAATGTTGCCCGAAGTCCTGTGGGCATATTGAACCACTCCCAAGTTCTCTCTGGTGTATGGATCCGAAACTCTAATACCGATTGAAGTAGGGGAACCAAGCGCCAGATTCCAGCATGCTACGGAGGATTCAAACAATGAGGCCATGACCGTGGCCCTCGAATTACTCGATGAAAATGAGAGGCTTCACTGATTCGGATGGTTGCACAAAAGCAAAGGACCGAGAGATATTATAACAGGAGTGTATTGGTAAAAAAGATCTTCACACATGTAATAACTGTCATGACTCAGAAATCTACATGGAACAATGAAAATATGCCAACTGGACAGGACTCTATGAAGAGGTACGAGGCAAAGAGGTGATAACATACCCATGGGGTAATCAGCTACGGGAATCTCAACCCGATTGAGAAGGTGAAGAGACACGGTCAGAATGAATCCGGACAAATAAATGGCGGATTCAGAGATCTTCAAATAATGAGCCAAACGTTACACAACCTTCACACAACAGTTACGGTTAATCATTGTAACGTTACATTAATGCCATTATTAGTCATTAATGCTCAAATTACTGAAAAAGGGAAGACGTTATATCAAGAAATTCCCTATATAAGGGAGTAAGATATAGCTTGTAAGGACACATTCGAACTACTATTGCAATACACTTACTTTTTTCGTGCATCTTACTGCTTTCCAATTACAAATTTCCTTGCAATTATTAGTTTATTCTTTGGTTATCAGAAACCCGTGTGCTTCTTAAAATAACTTTGACAGAGAATCTAATTCTTTGGTTAAACAAATTGGTTCCGTTGCCGGGAATCTGATAATCTTTGTTTATTTTCAAGCAAACATTCTCTGAATTATGTCGAACGCCAACAATAACAACCAACAGAGGATTGGAACTCCAGTCCATCACCTTCTGGAACCCCACGAGGTTCAAGGGAACCTTCCCCAGAAAGATTTACTACTCAAAACAACAATCATAACGGTAACGATCAAACAGGAGAACAAGATCAGGTGAAACAAATGATTGCTGAATATGTAAACCAAGCCTTACAAGATTTTGTGAGGGGGTTACCGGCAGCATCACCTACACCGCCTCCTAACAACACCATAATTGTATAAAATCCTCAATCTGGATTAGCGACCTCAGGAAGTGGGGGTACACCTAACGAACCCCTCGAAGCAAGACCAGGTATGTCCGATAACCCAGAATTACAATCTTTATTACTAACCTTGCAGAAATAGGTGAAGGAACAAAACGATTGAATCGAACAAATTCCTGGAATACCACCTGTTATCAAAGGCATTAACATTGATAGATACTCTCAACAACCTTGGAAACCAAGGGCAGGGCCCCTGCCTATTCCTAAGAAATTCAAGATGCCTGACGTTCCCAAGTATGATGGGACAACTGACCCACGCGATCATGTAACTGCTTTTACCACCGGAGTAAAAGGAAATGACCTCACTAAACAAGAAATTGAGTCAGTACTAGTCAAGAAGTTCGGAGAAACACTCCCTAAAGAAGCATTAACTTGGTATTCTCTTTTACCTGAAAATTCTATTGATTCTTTTGCTGAGCTTGCAGATTCCTTTATAAAAGCGCATTCTGGTGCGCAAAAAGTCGAAAAAAAGAATGGAGGATATATTCAGAATAAAACAGGGAGACACGTAGTTGCTTCGTGAATTTGTAGACAGATTCCAACGCGAAAGAATGATGCTACCAAGGGTACCTGACAATTGGGAAGCCATGGCATTTGCAAGCAATTTAAATGACAAAAGTTCAGAAGCCACGAGAAGGCTCAAAGAAAGCTTAAGAGAATTTCCTGTCTATAACAGGTATAGTACCAAGCTGCGAATAGAGGAGGATACCATTGCCCAATCAAAAACTGAAGATCGAACTAGTTCCAGACGCTCTGAACCAGAAAAGGGAACATGTAAGAACATGTACGACCCTTATATGGGACCCTCGGGACGAGAAACCCGTTCCAGGCTTGAAAACATTCGGTCAGAATACAGACCATCAAATAGAGATACGGGCTCGTCCTCATCAAGATCCAGAAAGGATCAGGCTGAACGAAGCAGAGGTAACACAAGAATTATAGAACACAACTGCAATGTAAGTACTTCTGAACTAATTGCAGTACTGAGAAATATGGGCGATAAGGTTCGATGGCCCCAAAAAATGAGGTCGAACCCAAATAAGAGGAACCCGGACTTCTGGTGTGAGTTCCATAATGACCATGGACACAGAACGTCAGATTGCAGATTTTTGCAAGGTGAGGTAGAACAATTATTAAAACAGGGCTACCTAACAGAATTGTTTAGTGAAAAAGGTAAGCAAGCTTATATGAAGAATAGGCAGGAGCCACCAAAGCCACCATCTCCAAAATAAATAGTCAACATAATACACGGAGATGAGGAGGTAAACGGAGTAGTCTGCAAAAGAACTACAAAATTCACAATTACACATGGGAAGCGGATTCGTGAAGATTTGGAAGCAGACAATATATCATTCGACGATGCAGATATCAACGGATTAATAATCCCACACAATGACGCACTGGTAATATCCTTACTTATACATGACACTAACATAAAAAGAGTGTTGATTGATCCAGGTAGCTCAGTTAACATTATCCTATCAAGAGTTGTGGAATAAATGCTAATGGAGGATCAAATAATCCCAAAAGCACGATCCTTATCTGGGTTTGACAACTCTATGGTCATAACAAAAGGGGAAATTGAGCTTAGCACTTATGCAGAGGGAGTAATAAAAAATACTAGGTTCCAAGTCATTGATACTGACATGGCCTACAACGTAATCATGGGAAGACCATGGATCCATGACATGAAGGCGGTACCATCTACCTTGCATCAGGTAATCAAAATCCCTTCCGAATGGGGAATTCAACAGATTCGAGGTGATCAGCAAACCTCAAAGAATATAAATTCCGTGGTACACTATAACAAAAAAGAAGAAGCGGAAGAATCAACAGGTACGGAAGAAACTGTTGCCCAAACAGGTACGGAAGAAACTGTTTCCCAAACAGGTACGGAAGAAATACCAAAACATACGGACATGGATTCCAGACTTGATGTCATTCAGGAGCCAGAAGAGGATGAATATATTAAAACAACTACGGAAAAGCTCGAAGCTGTTCCACTGTTCGAACACAAGCCTGAACAGAAAGTTCACATAGGCACGAGGCTAAGTCCTAGCAGAAGAGGTAAGTTAGCTGATTATTTAAAAGCTAACGCAGATTGCTTTGCTTGGTCCCATTCAGACATGACAGGTATCCCACCAGAAGTGATGACTCATAAACTAAATGAAGATCCATCCTTCGTGCCTGTCAAGAAAAAGAAAAGAAAGCAAGGACCATTCAAGAACCAAGTGATCGACGAGGAGGGGGACCTATTGTTACAAAGTCATGCCTTTTGGCCTGAAAAAAGCTGGAGCCACATATCAAAGGCTAGTGACCAAGATGTTCCAGGAACATCTGGGAAAGACGATAGAGGTTTACATCAATGACATGCTGGTGAAATCAACACAAGCGGAAGATCATTTCCAGCATCTTTCAATTACCTTCGATATTTTACGCAGAATCAATTCGAATGGACTGAGGAATGTCAACATGCTCTCAAAGATCTGAAGGCATATTTATCAAGACCCCCGTTGCTGTCAAAACCAAAAGAAGGGGAAAAGCTGTATGTCTATCTTGCCGTAGCAGAAATTGCCGTAAGTGCAGTACTGGTAAGGGAAGACAAAGGACTTGAACTGGCACAGGAACTCTCAATTGAGAAAATAGTGATCAAAAGTGACTCTCAACTGGTAGTAAACCAGATGCAGGGGACTTATATCGCAAGAGAGACTTCTATGCAGCAATACCTGGAAAAGGCACGAGACCTCGTAAGACAATTCCAATCATGGAAAATTATGCAAATACCCAGGGAGGACAATGCAAAAGCGGATGCATTAACTAACCTTGCAGCAGTTGCAGAAGTGTCAAACAAAGACAATGCAATTGTCATTCACTTATTTCACTCAGCGATCCACCAGGATAAAAATGAGGTAACATTTAACAATTTAACCTAAGATCGGAGAAACGAAATTTTAAACTTTTTGCAGAATGGTACCGTACCTGAAGATAGAAAAGCAGCTCCAGCACTACGCCGAAAAGCTGCACGGTACTGCCCCATTCGCAATGCTCTATACCGTAAAATGTTTGGAGATCCCTTAGCAAAATGCCTTGGACCCAGTCAAACAGAGTTCGTAATGAGGGAAGTCCACGAAGGACACTGTGGAAATCATGCAGGAGCAAGATCCTTAGTCAAAACCCTAATCAGAGCATGGTACTATTGGCCCAATATGGAAGAAGAGGCTGAGAGTTTCGTAGCTAAATGCGACAAATGCCAACGATTTGCTAACAACATACACCGGCCAACAGAATTACTGCACCCGGCAATATCGCCATGGTCGTTCATGAAATGGGGCATGGACATAGTGGGACCCCTTCCCCCAGCTAAAGGAAAGGTACGGTTCTTACTTGTGTTAACTGATTATTTCACGAAAGGGGTGGAAACAGAAGCTTTTAAACAAGTGCGAGAAAAAGAAGTGAAAAGCTTCATATGGCGAAACATAATATGCCGCTTTGGAATACCGAAGGAGATTGTATGTGACAATGGCCCACAATTCATAGGCTCACAAATCACAAAATTCTTTGAAAGTTGGCAAATCAAACGAATCACTTCATCACCATATCACCCATGGATAATGGGAAAGCCGAATCAACAAACAAAGTCATCATCAACAACCTGAAGAAACGGTTGGAAAAAGCCAAGGGAAATTGGCCTGATGAGCTACCGGCAGTATTATGGGCTTACAGAACAACTGCAAAAACAGCCACAGGAGAAACTCCATTCGCGCTTGTTTACGGTTCAGAAGCTTTGATACCGGTGGAGATTGGCGAACCAAGCACAAGATTTACAACAACCACGGAGAAAGCAAACAACGACGAGTTAAGAACCAATCTGGACTTGCTCGAGCAAAGAAGAGAAGCATCACTAATACGAGTGGTAGCTAAAAAATAAACCATAGATCGATATTACAATAGAAAAGCTCATCTCAGATATTTCAAAATTGGGGACTTCGTTCTTGAAAAAGTCTTTCAATCAACGAAGGAAGCTGGTGTAGGAAAGCTAAATCCAAATTGGGAAGGGCCTTATAAAATCCATGGCATTGCTGGGAAAGGCGCTTATGACCTGAAGGCTATGGACGACAGGATCTTACCAACCAGTTGGAATGCCGTTCATTTGAAGAAGTATTACTTCTAAGTAAAAAGAATACCCCCGGTCAGGTATCATTACGTTAAATTTTACTTTTGTACAGTTAAAATTTTACTAACTATTTTAGATGATAGGCAAAAAGCTAACCCATCACTAGATGATGATATTAGACCTGCAAAGACACGAGGAAGTAACTGAATTCCCGGTCTAAGGTTACAACTTTCTGATGGACGTTTTAAAAGGGTTAAGCAGTCATCATCTGAAAAATATACCTTCGAGTCCCGTATGTTTTTCCTTTTCAGGAAAAGGACCACAAGGAAGGAATAGTCAAGTGCTCGAGATTTCATTCTTCAAAGCTCAAACACTTGGGGGACTATACAGTATGGAAGGCAAAGCTAAAGCAAAGAAGACTACCAAAAAGTCAAAGCTCTAGCTTGAAGATCCATCTTCCCAATAAGTCGAGTGATATGAGCAAAATCAAAAGAGCCAAAGACTCAAAACATAAATTCAGATTCAATAAACCTTCGAGAACATGTTCGTAAATATAAACGAATGCTCAGATTAAAGGCAGAATATTAGTTACGAGTAGAAATGCACATCTTTGTACTTATTCAAAGAACTATTGTAACAGAAAACAGTTACAGATGAAAGATCATTATCCTTGTACATATTCAAAGTTGTTATAAATGAAAATAGATACGGATGAAAAATCATTACCCTCGTATAAATTTATAAATTGTTATCAATAAAAACAGTTATGAGTAAAAATTCATACCCATATATTCAAAATTGTTATAAACAAAAAACAGTTATCCCCTTGTACTAAATCGAAAAAACTGTTACAAAAGAAAAATAGTTACGAGTGCAAGGTTATACCAATCTGTTAAAAGAAAACAGTTTCAAAAGGAGTTATAGACGATACGCAAACACATATGAAATGCTACGAAAGTTCAATACAAAAACTTTCTCTAAAACATCATTAAAGGAAAACATGTGAAAAATTCCTATCTCACTTTTGTATATTTACTGTATTGGTAAAAAAGAGCTTCACATGTGTAATAAATCTTGATGACTCAGCAGTCTATGTGGAGAAATGAAAACACGACAGCTGGACGAGACTCAACGAAGAGGTACGAGGCAAAGAGGCACGATAAATCACACCCACGTGGTAATTAGCTACGAAAATCTAAACCTGATTGAGAAGATGTAGAGACACGGTCAAAATGTATCCGGGCGGAACAAATGGCAGATTCAGAGATCTTCAATTAGTGATCCACACGTTACACAACCTTCACGCAACAGTTACAGTTACTCATTGTAACGTTACATTAATGTCATAATTATTCATTAATGCTCAATCACTAAAACGGGCATACGTTATATTAGGAAATTCCCTATATAAGGGAGGAAAATATAACCTGTAAGAGACATCCGAACTACTATTGCAATACACTTTACTTTTTGTGCATCTCATTGATTTTTATTTATTTTATTAATTGCAATTATCAGTCTTGCCTTGGTTATCAGAAACTCGTGCTCATCCTAAAAACAGCTTTGGTCAAAGGATCTAATTCTTTGGTTAGACAAATTGGTTCCGTTACCGGGAATCTGATAATCTCTATTTTCTTTTCAAGCAACATCCTCTGAACTATGTCGAACTCAAACGTCAATAACCAACAAAGGGATGGAACTCCATCACTTTTGGGAACCCCACGAGGTTCAAGGAAGCAATCCCCAGAAAGATCCAACAACAATAATAATGGTAATGATCAAACAGGAGAACAAGATCAGGTAAAACAAATGATTGCAAAGTATGTGAGCCAGGCTTTGCAAGAATTTGCGAGGGGATTACCAGCAGCGTCACCTGCACCACTGACACCACCCCCCAATAATACCATCACCGTGGAAAATCCTCAGTCTGGGTTGGCAAACTCAGGAAGGGGAGATACTCCTAATGAATCTCTCGAAGCGAGACCAGGTATGTCTAATAACTCTGAATTACAGACTTTATTACTAACTTTGCAGAAACAGGTGAAGGAACAAAACGATCGAATCGAACAAATTCCTGTTGTACCACCTGTTATCAAAGGCATTGACGTTGATAGATATTCTCAACAACCTTGGAAACCAAGCGCAACACCCGTACCTATTCCCAAGAAGTTTAAAATGCCTGACGTTCCTAAGTATGATGGGACAACCGACCCACACGACCATGTGACTGCTTTTACCACCGCAGTGAAGGGCAACGACTTAATAACACAAGAAATTGAGTCGGTCCTAGTTAAAAAGTTTGGAGAAACACTTACCAAAGGGGCGCTAACCTGGTATTCTCTTCTCCCTGAAAACTTTATTGATTATTTTGCTAAGCTTGCAGATTCTTTCATAAAGGCACACTCCAGTGCGCAAAAAGTCGAGAAAAGGATGGAGGACATCTTTAAAATAAAACAAGGAGCACGGAAATATTTCGTGAATTTGTAGACAGGTTTCAACGAGAAAGAATGCTACTACCAAGGGTGCCTGATAATTGGGTAGCCATGGAATTTGCAAGCAATTTAAATGACAAAATTTCAGAAGCCACGAGAAGACTCAAGGAAAGCTTGAGAGAATTCCCAGCTACGACATGGAATGATGTCTAAAGCAGGTACAACACCAAGCTTCGTATAGAAGAAGATACCATTGCTCGTTCAAAAGATGAAGATCGTATCGGTTCCAGACGTTTCGAATCAGACAAGAGGTCAGGTAAAAATAGGTACGATCCTTATATGGGACCTTCGGGACGAGAAACTCGTCCCAGGTTCGAAAATACTCGGTCAGAATATAGACCACCAAGAAGAGATGCGGGCTCATCCTCATCAAGATCCAGAAAGGATCGGGATGAATGAACTAGAGGTAATGCACGAATTGGGGATCACACCTTCAATGTAAGTACCTCCGAACTAATTTCAGTATTAAGAAATATGGGTGATAAGGTTCGATGGCCCAAAGAAATGAGGTCAAACCCGAATAAGGGGAACCAGATTTCTGGTGTGAATTCCATAATGATCATGGACACAGAACTGCAGATTGCATATTTTTGCAAGGTGAGGTAGAACAATTATTGAAACAGGGCTATTTAACAGAATTGTTTAGTGAAAAAGGTAAACATGCATACATGAAGAACAAGCAGGAGCCCCCAAAACCTCCATCTCCTAAACGAACCGTCAACGTGATACACAAAGGTGAAGAAGTAAACAGAGTGGTCTGCAAAGCGGCCACGAAGTTCACAATTACACACAGAAAGCGGGTTCGTGAAAATCTGGAAGCAGACGATATAACCTTCGATGGTGCAGATATCGGCGGATTAATGCTTCCTCACAACGATGCTCTGGTAATATCCTTACTTATTCATGACACTAACGTAAAAAGAGTGTTTATTGATCCAGGTAGTTCAGTCAATATCATTTTGCTAAGAGTTGTGGAAGAAATGCTATTGGGGAATCAAGTAATCCCAAAGGCACGAGCCATATCGGGGTTTGATAACTCTACGGTTATAACAAAAGGGGAAATTGAACATAGCACTTATGCTGAGGGAGTAATAAAAAATACCAGGTTCCAAGTCATCGATATTGACATGGATTATAACGTAATCATGGGAAGGCCATGGATCCACGACATGAAAGCAATACCATCCACCTTGCATCAGGTAATTAAATTCCCCTCCGAATGGGGGATTTAGCAAATTAGAGGCGATCATCAAACCGCGAGAAATATAAATTCCGTGGTAAACTACAACAAAAAAAGTAGAGGTGGAAGAATCAAAAGATAAGGGACTCTCCCAAGCAGGTAACACCGCCCAAATAGGTATGGAAGAAATTACTACCCAAATAGGTACATAAGGTATTATTGCTGAAACAGGTACGTAAAAAGATAGCAATGAGAAGGTGAATCAAGTCACCACAAAAGAGGTACCAAATCATAAGGATGTAGATTCCAGACCTGATGTCATTCAGGAACCAGAGGAAGATGAACACATCAAAACAACCACGGAAGAGCTCGAAGCTGTTCCATTGTTCGAACAAAAGCCTGAACAGAAAGTTCACATAGGCACAAGGCTAAGCCCGAGCCGAAGAGGTAAATTAATTGATTACTTAAAAGCTAATGTAGACTGCTTTGCATGGTCCCATTCAGACATGACAGGTATACCTCCAGAAGTGATGACTCATAAGCTAAATGAAGATCCATCCTTCGTACCTGTTAAGCAGAAGAAAAGAAAGCAATGACCATTCAAGAACCAAGTGATTGACGAAGAGGGGGACTTATTGTTACAAAGTCATGCCTTTTGGCCTGAAAAATGCTGGAGCCACGTATCAAAGGCTAGTGACCAAGATGTTCCAGGAACATCTGGGGAAGACGATGGAAGTTTACATCGATGACATGCTGGTGAAATCAACACATGCGGAGGACCATTTCCAGCACCTCTCTATTACCTTTGAAATTTTACGCAGGTATAATATGAAGTTGAATCCAGAAAAATGCGCCTTTGGCGTAGAATCAGGTAAATTTTTGGGTTTCCTTGTATCAAAAAGAGGAATAGAGGTAAATCCTGCTCAAATTAAAGCTATTGAAGAAATACCTGATATACTTACGAGCAAAAAGGAAGTTCAAAGACTAACGAGCAGAATTGCAGCCTTAGGAAGATTTATTTCTAGGTCTTCCGAGAAAAGCTTTAAATTCTTTTCAGTTCTCAAGAAACAAAATCAGTTCGAATGGACTGGAGAATGTCAACAAGCTCTCAAAGATCTGAAGGCTTATCTATCAAAAACTCCGTTGCTATCAAAACCAAAAGAAGGGGAGAGGTTGTATATCTACATTGCCGTTGCAAAAATTGTCGTAAGTGCAGTATTGGTAAGGGAAGACAAAGGTAAACAATCTTCAACTTATTATGTAAGCAAGACTTTATTAGATGCTGAAACTATATACCCACATCTAGAAAAATTAGCCTTGGCTCTAATTATGGCGTCTAGAAAATTAAGACCATATTTTCAATGTCATCCAATCATTGTTGTGACCTCATATCCTTTAAGAAATATTGTGCATAAACAAGAATTATCAGGAAGGCTAGCCAAATGGGCCATAGAATTAAGCGAGCACGACATAATGTATCAGCCTAACTGCAATAAAGTCTCAAATTTTAGCTGATTTCATCGCTGATTTTAATAATAGCATTGTCCCTGAAGTGAAAAGAGAGTTACAACTCTATAATGGTGCTAATCCGGGTCTATGGACCTTATTTACTGATGGTTCTTCTAATGTAAAAGGTGCCGGCTTAGGCATAGTCTTAATATCACCCACGGGTGAAAAGACGCGGCAAGCTATCAAATGTTATCCTATAACTAACAATGAAGAGGAGTACAAAGATGTCATTGCAAGGCTAGAACTGGCACGAGAACTCTCAATCGAGAAAATCGTAATCAAAAGTGACTCTCAACTGGTAGTAAATCAGATGCAGGGGACTTATATTGCTCGGGAAACTTGGATGCAACAATATCTAGAAAAGGCACGAGATATCGTAAGACAATTCAAAACGTGGAAGGTGATACAAATACCTAGGGAGGAAAATGCAGAAGCATATGCATTGGCTAACCTCGCAGCAGTTACGGAAGTAACAAATGAAGACAATACAATTGTCGTCCATCTGTTCCATTCAGCAATAGACCAAGATAAAAAGGAGGTAACTTTTAATAATTTAACCTGGGATTGGAGAAACGAAATTTTAAATTTTTTGCAGAATGACACTGTACCTGAAGACAAAAAAGCAGCTCAAGCACTTCGCCGAAAAGCTGCACAGTACTGCCTCATTCGCAATTCTTTATATCGCAAGATGTTCGGAGGTCCCCTAGCAAAATGCCTCGGACCTAATCAAACGGAGTTCGTGATGAGGGAAGTCCACGAAGGACACTATGGAAATCACGCAGGAGCGAGATCCTTGGTTAAAACTCTGATCATAGTTGGGTACTAGTGGCCTAAGATGGAAGAAGAGGCTGAGAGCTTCGTATCCAAATGCGATAAATGCCAACGGTTTGCTAATAACATGCATCGACCAGCAGAACTATTACATCCAATAATATCACCTTGGCCATTCATGAAATGGGGCATGGACAAAGTAGGACCCCTTCCCACAGCTAAAGGAAAGGTACGGTTCTTACTCGTACTAACTGACTATTTTACAAAATGGGTAGAGGCGGAAGCTTTCAGACAGGTGCGAGAAAAAGAAGTTAAAAGCTTCTTATGGAGAAATATAATATGCCGCTTCGGAATACCAAAGGAGATTGTATGTGATAATGACCCACAATTCATAGGCTCGCAAATCACAGAATTCTTCGAAAGTTGGCAAATCAAACGGATTACTTCAACGCCGTATCACCCCGTGGCTAATGGGAAAGCTGAATCAACGAATAAAGTCATCATCAACAACCTAAAGAAACGGTTAGATAAAGCCAAGGGAAATTGGCCTGATGATTTACCAGCAGTACTATGGGCTTACAGAACAACTTCAAAAATAGCCACGGGAGAGACTCCGTTCGCACTTGTCTATGGCTCAGAAGCCTTAATACCGGTGGAGATTGGCGAACCAAGCATAAGGTTTACAACAGCCACAGAAGATACAAACAACGACGAGTTAAGAACTAATCTGGACTTGCTCGAACAAAGAAGAGAAGCCGCGCTGATACGTATGGCAGCTCAAAAACAAATCATAGAGCGTTATTACAATCGGAAAGCTTACCTCCGATACTTCAAAATTGGGGACTTCGTTCTCAAGAAAGTCTTCCAATAAACAAAAGAAGTTGGTGCGGGAAAGTTAAACCCAAATTTGGAAGGACCCTACAAAGTCTGAGGCATCGTTGGGAAAGGCGCCTATGAGCTGGAAGCTATGGACGGCAGAATCTTACCAACAAGCTGGAATGCCATCCATTTGAAAAAGTATTACTTCTAAGGAAAAGGAATACCCCGGTCAGGTATCACTGCGTTCGATTTCATATTTGTACAATTAATACTTTACTAACCATTTTAGATGATAGGCAAAAAGCTAACCCATCACTAGATGATGATATTAGACCTGCAAAGACGCGAGGAAGTAACTGAATTCCCGGTCTAGGGTTACACTTTCGGATGGACGTTTTAAAGGGTTAAGCAGTCATCATCTAAAACATATATACCTTCGAGTCCCGTATGTTTTTCCTTTTCAGGAAAAGGACCACAAAGAAGGATTAGTAAAGTGCTCGAGATTTCATTCTTCAAATCTCAAACACTTGGGGGACTATACAGTATGGAAGGCAAAGACGAAGCAAAGAAGACTATCAAAAAGTCAAAGCTCGAGCCAGAAGATCCATTTACCCAACAAGCCAAGTAATACGAGCAAAATCGAAAGAGCCAAAGACTCAAAAAGTCAAAAGCCTAATTCAAAAACCTTCGAACAATGTTCATAGATGTAAATAAATGTTCAGGTTAAAGGGAAAAATATTAGTTATGGGGAAGGAATGCACATCTTTGTACTTATTCAGAAAACTGTTGTAACTAAAAACAGTTGTGGATAAAAGATCATCATCTTTGTACTCATTCAGAAAACTGTTGTAACTAAAAAAAGTTACGAACTCTTTGTACTCATATAGAAAACTGTTATCAAATAAAACAGTTACGGATGAAAGATCAAAATCCTTGTACTTATTTGAAAAATTGTTATCAAATAAAAAAGTTACGGATGAAAAAGCATTTCCCTCGTGATTACAATGAAAACAATTACGGGTGAAAACACCTACCTTTATAAAAACTATTACAAACGACCTTTATTCTCTTATATTAACTCGAAAAAACTATTACATAAGAAAAACAGTTACGAAATACAAGTGTATATCAAACCTGTTAAAAGAAAACAGTTGCAACATGAGTTTTTAGACGATAATCAAACACATGTAAAATGTTGTGAAAGTTCAAACACAAAAACCTTCTTCAGAAACATTGTTAAACATGTGAAAATTTCCTATCTCTCTATTGCATTCTTACACCATTATGAAGTTGAGACGTCTTCTTCATTAAGTGTCGATAAAAAAGGGACCTCTTTCATAAAATCGTACCTATACGAAAAGGTGCGGATAATTTAAAGCATTTATATGCAAAACTCAGAGGTAAAACTAAAACCTCGAAAATAAAGCGTGCAAAAGACTTAAAGAGTGAAACAGAAACTCAACGAAAAACAAAAGTCATACTTGCATTAATATATTAAAACGACTAAGTAAAAACTAAGTATTAACTTATACTTAGCCGTATAAAGTTTTTATACATTAAGGTGCCCCTAAGTTGTCATTTGGGAACTTTAAGAGATCCAAATTTACCCCCGATGGGACTGGGGGTAACCACCAATTGAGACAAAGAAAAAAATAAAAGGGGAGGAACCAACTTCTTAAACTTCATCAGGAGGGGGGTTGACTTCACTGGCAGAAGGAGCAGCTTGGGACGAGGAGACTTGAACAGCAGGAGCCTCACCTTCAAGAGAAGAGAGATTCTGACCTTGTTGAGCCTTCTCCATGGCTTCCTTGATTTTTGCAATTTCAGCATTAAGGTCGAAACTCTCTCGGCTCATTTCAGGCAATGTGTCGAGGCGAGAGTTCATGTATTCCCAACTAACATCGACGGCTGTCCTATCTTCAAGAGCTTCGTAATCTTTCTCCTATAGCATAACCTCAGCTCTCAGCTCGTCCCTCTCAGCCACACCAACATCATTGGAGGCCCTTAAAGGAGCGAGAGACCTTTCCAGGAATTGAATTTTCTCCAAAGGGTTGCATAGATCCTCCTGGGTCTGAGTAAGTGATTGCACAAGCTCGCCTGAATACTCCTCCTTTTGGTATAACAAGGCTTTCAAGCTCCTGATCTCTTCAGAGGCACGAGACAACTGCTCAGCAAATGAGGACCCAAGGACGTTCTTATCTTTTCCTGCTTGATCAGAAGAAGCCTTCTCCACAGCCAACTCTGCCGTCATGACTCTCACCTGCTCCTCCAAGGTACATTTCTCTTCTTTTTCGGCCTCCATGTCGAGCCTTAAGCTTTCGTACTGCTCTTTCCAGTTATCTGCTTCAGCACGCCATTCTTTCACTTCCTTCTCCGTGTTAGAAACCCTCTTCATAAGCTCTGTGCCTATAAGATTGATCTGCAAAATAAAGTCAATTAGATATGGTAAATACACGTAGAATAAACACAAGAAAATGCATTTTACCTTTAAAGAAGTATGCACGATTTCATTAGCCCATGTAAGGGAACTGTGGCTGTCCAACTTAGCTCTCTCTGTCGGGCCTATCAACGGTTTCAACCACACATCAGGCTGGCCATACTTTTTAAAGAGACTACCCCCTGCTAAGACTTCTATCATCGCCTGCCTCATCTCCCTGCTGGAAGACCCTACTTCTGTAACGGAAGGCACGAAAGCAGGTAGAGATGCAGGAGCCACGGACAAGGAAGTCTGAGGGGCCGAAAAATCCACGGGAGAGGGAACAACGACAGGAGCGGGAGTAGCCACGGGAGAAGGAGAAATAACTGGAACAGTTGGAGGGAGTTCTCTAAGAGAAGGAGAAAAAACAGCCAAGGGAGCTTCATCAGCAACAGGACCAAAACCTTCACGGAATAAATGGTCAACAGATTCACGCACGGGAGAGGGTTTTTGAGTAGCATCCTCGGAAGAAGAAAGTCCAACTTCAGGCATGGAAGGCACTATGACAGGTGTAGACTTGTCGTCTGAGACCACCTTCCTTCGGCGTGACCTATGGACCAAAGTGCCCTCCTCTTCCTCTTCTTCTTCCGAGGTCCTTGACCCACCTACCTTTCTCTTTGAAAACGAAGAGACTGAAATGATTTCCTAGGCCTGAGCCAGGGATAGTTTGGGGACGGATGCAACAGAGACTCCACGAGCGTGAAACCCTATTAAAAGAAAAGGGGTAAAAAAGACTCAAGCAAGGAAAGAAGCAGAAATAAAAGCTTCGCTTACCGTGAGTTTTAACTCTCCAATCGTACTTCCCGGAGAAGTACTTCCATGATCGTTCTTCCAACAGAGCGGTTAACAGAACCTTTTCTACCCAATCTCGGATATCGGAGACATTCTCGACAGTACCCATGATTGCTGCAAAAAGAAGAAACAACTACGGTGTTAATAAAACATCTAAAGCAAAAAGCAAGGAATGTGAGCTAAAATGTACTCACGTGCATGATTCCACTTCTCAGGGAAGGGAAGATTTTCTTCACCTACTAAACCAGCCGTAGGCACATCAACGTATCGAAGGTACCAACCTCGATCCTTATCATCGTTAGGAGTCACCAACACTCTTTTACTCCTGGCAGCCAGAGTAAAATTTCCTTGACGGAACAACATTGGGGAATAAAGGTGAATAAGATGATTAAAGGTGAAGGGTACCGAAGATAAAGTATCCAAACATCTAAGACATGCAACGACTCGCCATACAAGAGGACCGAATTTTCCCAAGCAAATTTTGAAAAATCGAAGAACTCGATGATAACCGGGTCGATGGGAGGCTTAAACCCTAATGTAAAGGGATATGTATAAACAAAATAATACCCCGTCTTGTAAGACGTTATTCTTTGGTTTCCATTTGGAACGGTGACAGGAAAATCGAACTTCCAAAAACAGTCCCTGCGAACGAGAGGAATTAAACCTTCGGTGATCAAGGTAGGATATTTATCAGCACTATCAAGAGATGACGATGAAGAAAGTTGATCTCTAAAGGCCTGACTATCCCTAGCGAAGGTAAACTCGGCATGTATTATCTCATCGACTCATGGTTCGCGCAAAGGTTCGTGATGTTCTCTACCTTTGGATGAAGATCTGGAAGCCCTAGCTCTCGAAGAAGTTAAAGACCTAGAAGAAGTAGGGGAAGTAATTTGAGAAGAGGAAGAACCCCTTGAAGGAGTAGAACCTAAACTCTTCAATCTACCACCCCTCCGGCTCCGTGTCGGAGCAGAAGAGGGAGTCAAATCCTCTACATTTATCACTCCCTTAGATTGGTTCGAAGAAGACATATTTACAAAGTCAAGGAAAAAGTTCTTTACAAATAAGGAATGAAAGTTAGAAGTTTTTCGTGAAAGTAAAGAAAGGAAAAATGGGGTATTTATACTCAAAGACAACCGTCAAAAATGGGAAAAAACAATGATGTGAAAGCCATAATTGAAGAGGTCACTTCATGACTGATGCAGCCGCAAAAAGCCCTAAAAGGTGCTGAACAATTGCAGAACCAATCCGAAAATGCCACGTGGCATAAACATTAAATATAAGTGACGGCGACGCCTACGCTCAGAGAAAGATGCAATGTTTCGAGTGAAGCGGCGGCAAAATATTCCCGCCATAAATGAGTATCCACTTACCAAATATTAATCGATAAATACATGGTAAGTGGGGGGACTATCTGTATTGGTAAAAAAGAGCTTCACATGTGTAATAAATCTTGATGACTTAGCAGTCTATGTGGAGCAATGAAAACACGACAGCTAGACGAGACTCAATGAAGAGGTACGGGCAAAGAGTCACGACAAATCACACCCACGGGGTAATTAGCTACGGAAATCTCAACCTGATTGAGAAGATTAAGAGACACGGTCAAAATGTATCCGGGCGAAACAAAGGGCAGATTCAGAGATCTTCAATTAGTGATCCACACATTACACAACCTTCACGCAACAGTTACAGTTACTTATTGTAACGTTACATTAATGTCATAATTAGTCATTAATGCTCAATCACTGAAAAGGGCAGACGTTATATTAGGAAATTCCCTATATAAGGGAGGAAAATATAACCTGTAAGGGACATCCGAACTACTATTGTAATACACTTTTCTTTTCGTGCATCTCATTGATTTTTCTTTATTTAATTACTTACAACTATCAGTCTTGCCTTGGTTATTAGAAACCCGTGTTCATCCTAAAAACAGCTTTGGTCAAAGAATCTAATTCTTTGGTTAAACGTTTACACCATTATGAAGTTGAGACGTCTTCTTCATTAAGTGTCGATAAAAAAAGGGCCCTCTTTTTTAAACCGTGCCTATTACGAAAAGGTACGAGTAATCTAAGCATTTTATAAATGCAAAACTCAGAGGTGAAACTAAAACATCAAAAATAAAGCATGCAAAAGACTTAAAGAGTGAAACAAAAACTCAAAAAGTCATGCTGGCATTGATATTAATATACTAACGGCAAAATAAACTAAGTGTTAACTTAGTCTAAGCCGTATTAATTTTTACATTGGGTGACCCTAAGTTGTCAGTTGGCGACTTAAAGGATCCAAACTTACCTCCGATGGGACTGGGGGTAACCACCAATTGATACAAAGAAAAAAAAAAGAAAAAAGAGAACCAAGTTCTTAAACTTCTTCAGATGGGGGGTTGTTTTCACTAGCAAGAGGATCAGCTTGGGATGGAGAGACACGAGCAACTGGGACCTCAACCTCTGGGGGGGAAAGATTTTGACTTTGCTGAGACTTCTCAATGGTCTCTTTGGTTTTAGCAATTTCGGCTTCCAAGTCAAAACCCTCTTGGCCCATTTCCGTCAATGTGTCTAGACGAGAGTTCATATAAGCCCAGCTAACATCAACGGCTGCTTTGTCTTCAAGAGCTTCATAATATTTCTCCCACAATTCAACTTCAGCTCTTAATTCATCCCTTTCAGCCACGACATCATCATGAGAGGCCTGTAAAGGAGCGAGAGACCTTTCTAGCAATTGGACCTTCTCCAAAGAATTGCGGAGGTCCTCCTGGGTTTGGGTGAGCGATTGAACAAGTTCACCAGAATACTCCTCCTTCTGGTCCAATAAGGCCTTCAGGCTCCTGATCTCTTCAGAGGCATGGGACAGTTGCTCTACGAATGAAGACTCTTAGACATTCTTGTCCTTGCCTGCCTGATTCGAAGACGCCTTCTCAACGGCCAACTCTGCTGTCATAACCCTCACTTGCTGCTCCAAGGTACACTTCTCTTCTTCCACTGCTTCCATGTCGAGTTTTAAGCTTTCGTACTGCTCTTTCCAATTATCTGCCTCAATACGCAACTCCCTTGCTGCCTGCTCCGTTTGAGAAACCCTCTTCATTAACTCCGTACCTACAAGATTGATCTATAAAAGGAGATAAATTATATACGGCAAGAATGTTTATAAGAATGTACGAAGGAAAGCACATTTTACCTTTAAAGAAGAGTGCACAATCTCATTTACCCACGTAAGGGAATCGTGTCTGTCCAGCTTAGCTCTCTCAGTCGGACCAATTAATGGTTTCAGCCATACGTCAGCCTGGCCTAACTTTTTGAAGAGGCTGCCCACTGCTGGAACTTCTATCATCACTTGCCTCATCTCCCCCTGCTGGAAAACCCTACTTCTGCAGCAGAAGGCACGGAAGCAGGGGAAGAGGAAGGATCCACGGGAGCAGAAGTAATAATAGGAGTGGGAATAGCCAATGGAACAGAGATTATAACAGGAGCAACTGAGGGAAGTTGTTTAGGGGCAGGAGGAGAGAAAACAACAAGGGTAGCTTCATCAGCAATATAACCAAAACCTTCACGGAACAGGAGATCAACTGATTCACGAACGGGAGAGGGAGTTGCATCCTCGGGGGCAGGCAATTCAGATTCAGGCACATGAGGGTCAGTGACAGGTGCAGACTCGTCGTCAGAGACCACCTTCCTCTTACGGGACCTATGGACTAAAGAACCCTCCTCTTCCTCCTCTTCCTCTAAGGTCTTTGACCCACTTGCTTTCCTTTTTGAAGAGGAGGAACCCGAAATGATCTCTTGGGACTTTGCCAGGGACAACTTTGGAACTGAGACTCCACGAGCAAGAAGCCCTACCAAATGAAAGGGATCAAATAAAAAAAGAGGGAAGAAGTAAAAGCGTAAAACTTCGCTTACCGTGAGTCTTGACCTTCCAACCGAACCTCCCATAGAGGTACTTCCACGAACGTTCTTCTAACTGAGCGATTAACAAAAGGTTTTCTACCCAATCTCGAAAACCGGAGACATTCTCGATGGTTCCCATGATTGCTGCAAAGAAAAGAAAATAGTTACGGTACAGATAAAGTATCGAAAGCAAAAGGAAAGGAATGTGAGCAAAACGATATTCACGTGCAAGATTCCACTTTTCAGGGAAGGGGAGATTTTCTTCACCTACTAAACCCGCAGTAGGAACAGCAACATACCAAAGGTACCACCCTTGGTCTTTGTCATCATCAGGAGTCACTAACACCCTTTTACTCCTGGCCGCAAGAGTGAAAACTCCCTGGCGGAACAACATTGGAGAATAGAGGTGAATGAGATGATAAAAGGTAAAGGGGACCGAAGCTAAGTTAGCCAAATATCTTAGGCACGCAACAACTCGCCACACGAGAGGACCGACTTGTCCCAAACAAATTTTAAAGAATCGACAAAAATCGATGATAACAGGGTCGATGGGAGGCTTGAATCCTAATGTGAAGGTATAGGTATAAACGAAAGAATACCCGGTCTTGCAAGAGGTTATTCTTTGATTACCATTGGGAAAGACAACAGGAAAATCAGGCTTCCAGTAACAGTCCCTGCGTACAAGAGGTATCAAACCCTCAATTATCTGGGTAGGATACTTGTCAACACTGTCAAGAGACGACACTGAAGAAAGGTATTCTTTTAGGGCCTGACTATCCCTAGAAAAAGAAAATTCCGCAGGTACTATTTCATCGACCCTTGGTTCACGCAAAGGTTCATTGTGTTCTTTACCTTTTGATGAAGATCTAGAAGCCCTAGCCCTTGGAGAAGATAAAGAAATGGAAGACCTAAAAGACGATAGGGGAGTAACATGAGAAGAAGAAGAACCCCTGGAGGGAGTAGAACCTAAACTCCTAAGCCTACCGCCTCTCCTACTCCGTGTCAGAGCAGAAGAAGGATTCAGATCATCTACGTTAATGACTCTCTTAGACTGGTTTGAAGAAGACATATTTACAAAGACAAGAATTTTTGCAAACAATGAATGAAGGTTGGAAGTTTTTCGTGGAAGTAAAGAAAGGAAAAGGGGTATTTATACTCGAAGGCAACCGTCAAAAATGGAAAAAATAGTGATGTGAAAGTCATAATTGAAGTTGTCACTTCGGGACTGATGCAGTCGCAAAAAGCCCTAAAAGACGCTGAACAATTTCAGAACCAACTCGGGAAGGCCACGTAGCATGGGCATTAAATGGAAGTGACAAACGACGCCTGCGTTCAGAGATGGATGCGATGTTACGAGTGAAGCAACGGCAAAATATTCCCGCCATAAATGAGTATCCACTTACCAAGTATTAATCGATAAATAAATGGTAAGTGGGGGGACTATTTGTATTGGTAAAAAATAGCCTCACACGTGTAATAACTGTGATGACTCAGCAATCTACATGGAACAATGAAAACATGCCAACTGGACAGGACTTTATGAAGAGGTACGAGGCAAAGAGGCGCGGAATAACATACCCACAGGGTAATCAGCTACGGGAATCTCAACCTGATTGAGAAGATGAAGAGACACAGCTAGAATGAATCCGGACAAAATAAAGGGCAGATTCAGAGATCTTCAAATAATGAGCCAAACGTTACACAACCTTCGCGCAACAGTTACGGTTAATCATTGTAACGTTACATTAATGCCATTATTAGTCATTAATGCTCAAATTACTGAAAAGAGGCAGACATTATATCAAGAAATTCCCTATATAAGGGAGTAAGATATAGCTTGTAAGGACACATTCGAACTACTATTGCAATACACTTACTTTTTCGTGCATCTTACTGCTTTCCATTACAAATTTCCTTGCAATTATTAGTTTATTCTTTGGTTATCAAAAACCCGTGTGCTTCTTAAAATAGCTTTGGTAGAGAATCTAATATTTGGTTAAACAAGGAGAGCGAACCTCCGATACTTTGGAGTCGGGGACTTAGTCTTAAGAAAGGTCACTTTGAACACTCGAAACCCTAATGAGGGGAAGCTAGGATCGAGCTGGGAAGGACCATACCGTGTCCTGGGGTGATCGGAAAAGGATCATACTAGCTCGGCACCTTGGAAGACGAGCAACTCCCAAGCAATTGGAACGTATCCATGCTCAAACGATACTACTGCTAAGGTAATATTATGACCCCGTCTCTTTTCACTTACCCAAAAATCTAGTCTCCCGCAGGCATCCGGCGGAAGACTCCAGAACATCCGCCAGCTCCAAAGGGCCCCTGGATCGGCGAACACGCTGCACTCTTTTCCTTCGATCGGGTTTTGCTCCCGAAAAAAGGGTTTTCACCTACAAGGTTTTTAATGAGGCAACGTTTATACGTCCGTCAGAAAGAACTTATACAAGCATTTGAGGCTTCTCTCTAAGCAATCTCGACCGCTGGAGGACACTGCCTTGGGGGGGGGGGGGGGTGCACCCCCAAAAA
>ML255297.1:49717-71015 GCA_005239495.1 Nicotiana undulata
TCTGGGGGGGGGGGGGGGTAGAACTTATTCAAGAATTGCTTGACTAATTCCTCTCAGGTGGCAATGGAATTTATTGGGAGCGAATTCAGCGAAGTCTGAGCTTCTCCAGCCACAGAGAACGGGAACAGTAGCAGCTTGATGGCTTTCGGGGTGACATTTGCCTGCCTTTGGGTCACACAAATTGACAGGAAATTTTTCAAGTGTTGTTGAGGATCTTCAATGTGTGACCCAGAGAACAATCCCTTATTCTGCAGCAGATGCAGCATGTTGTTGGTGATATGGAATGTCTCCGCTTGTATCTGGGGCACAACAATGGCGGTGGCCAGGTTGTCAGTCGTTGGCTATGCCCAATCATAAAGAGCAGCTTCTGGCACAAGAGGTGCCACCACTCCATCATTTGGTACAAGAGGTGCCCGGTTGTTTGCATTAACGTTTTCCACGTTGTCCATTTCAGTTTCGAGTTGGTTTGTTTGTTGTGAATGTTTGTTCTTCTTGTTGGGACGGTTTAATGTCCTGAATGTTTTCTCGGGGTCTGAGAGTCCTTCAAAAAGTTCACCAGTCCTCGAAGAGTTTCTAGGCATACACCTGAGTCACAAAAAAGTTCAAACGTGAGAATTTCAATGGAAAAATATTTAACGCCGTAGAAAATTGATCTAAACTAAAAATCCTAGAAATACGTCTAAGTTGTAACAAATAACACCGTTAGTTCCCCGGCAACGGCGCCAAAATTTGATCACGCCCAACTATGCCTTATAAAAAGGACAAAGTGGTCGCTGCAAATATAATCCGATTTAAGTCCGGAGTCGAATCCACAGGGAACTAACCTACCTACTACAACTCTTAGTAACGCTAGTAACAAGCTCAGATAAGTTCCGGATGCAAGACTTTTATCAATAACCAGTGGAATTTATTTAGCTAAAATAAAATGAGAATAAAACTAACAATATTCAAGAATAAAGATGAATTCAAGGATCTAAAGATCTAGGGTTTTGATTCGCCCAATTGTCGGATTAGTTCTTAACTCTTTAGCTATAATCTCGCCGTAATACTCTATGAGAATTGTGAGTTATGGGTTACCGTAATTAACTCTCGATCAATTACGATAATTTACTAGAAGCATTCTCTCGAACTACTCTAGCTAATAATTTGTGCAACTCAGAGTTATCCCACCAAAGTTTCGTTATTTCTAAACCCACTTTTAAATTCAAGTGATAGATCTCTTCAATTACCCAAAAGTGGTGTTGTTCAACAACAATCTAACCTAGTCTTCTTTCTCAAGCAACACAAGACAATCAGACACGATTATTCAAGGGCCATTCAATTAATCACAATACACAACGTAGTTGAACAATCATAGAATAAACCCGGCTCGATTATATCAAATTCGAGTTAAAACTTCATCCAAAAATTGGTTCCATCAACCCTAGATTAAATATTTATCTACTCATGATAAAACAAAATAAAGCCATAAGATAATTCATGATTCACAAATAATGAGAAAATGAAAGAAGAATGAAAAACTCTAATGGTGTCTTGATCTTCTCACATTTGTTCTTGCCTCCAATTGAGTCTAAAAACAATCTTAAACCTTAACTTGGGCGAGTTTTTGAGTTTATATAGGTCTAGGATAAGTTTCCAGCGATTTACACTTTGGCCCCTGGACTTTTCTGGCGCTTTCACACTCGATCGTGGTCGCGGTGCCAACCGCGGTCATTTTAAGCTATTCTATTTTTCGCTTTCTTCCATCGCGTTCCAGCCGCGGCCCGGCCGTGGTCGCAGTGGACTGTTGCCTAGTTTTTCTTCGCCTTTTCTTGCTCGTTTCATCCGGGCTTTTCTCTATTGGCCTTGTATCTACATATTTGACCCCAAAACACTCTATATCGTCCTCCTAACTCGGAGTAGCTCCTGCAAAGCATAAAAACCTCAATTAGAGCAATTTGTTATCATTTAGCACTTAAAACATCAATAAAGTATGGTTAACTTAGAGAATAAATATCATCTACATCGCATAATATAAGCTACTATCACACCCGGATGGATGGAATATCGCGAGCTGTGGGCCTCCTCAAGAATCAACTCCCGAAGCCCATCTACGTTAGGCACACATATCCGACCCTGCATCCTCATGACACCATCATCACCAATAACAACATCCTTGGCGTCACCTCGTCGGACCCTATCCCGAAGAACGATCAAGTGTGGGTCCTCATACTGGCGCTCTCTGATACGGTCATAAAGAGAAGACCCGGAGGCTACGCAAGCCAATACCCGGCGAGGCTCCGATAGATCCAACCTCACAAGCTGGCCCGCTAAGGCCTGAACATCAAGTGCTAAAGGTCTCTCTGTTATGGGAAGATATGCTAGGCTCCCCAAACTCTTTGCTCTGCGACTCAAGGCATCGACTACTACATTGGCCTTCCCCAGATGGTATAGAATAGTGATATTATAGTCCTCGAGAAGCTCCAACCATCCCCTCTGACGCAAATTCAGATATTTTTTCTTAAGTCGATGCTGCAGACTACGGTGATCAGTAAAAATCTCACAATGCACCTCATACAAATAATGACGCCAAATCTTCAAGGCGTGAACAATAGCTGCTAACTCGAGATCATGCAACAAATAATTATTCTCATGAGTCGTCAACTGGCACTGTAGGCAATCACCCTACCCTCCCGCATCAATACACGACCAATGCATATCATCGAGGCATCACAATACAGGATTTAAGAACCTGAAGCTGATGGAAATACTAACACCGGAGTTGTGGTCAAGCAACCTTGAGCTTCTGAAAACTCTCCTCACACTCGTCCGACAACCTGAACTGAGCACCCTTCTGGGTCAATATGGTCAAGGGTGAAGCAATAGAAGAAACCCCTCCACAAAGCGACGATAATATCCCGCAAAACCAAGGAAGCTCCTAATCTCTATAGCTGAGGACGGTCTGGGCCAACTCTTCACCGCCTCTATCTTCTTTGGATCTACCTGAATACCCTCACTGGACACCACGTGCCCCAAGAAAGCTACTGAGCCAAGCCAAAACTCACACTTGGAGAATTTCGCATAAAGCTTCTCCTCCCTAAATCTCTGCAATACCACTCTCAAATGCTGAGCATGCTCCTCCAGGTTGCGAGAGTACACCAGGATGTCATCAATGAACACAATAACAAAGGAATCCAAGTATGGTTGAAATACGATGTTCATCAAATGCATGAATGTTGCTGGGGCATTGGTCATCCCAAAAGAAATCACCAAAAACTCATAATGGCCATAACGGGTCCTGAAAGCCATCTTGGGAATATGTGAATCCCGAATCTTTAGCTGATGATACATGAATCTCAAATCAATCTTAGAGAACACCCTGGCTCCCTGAAGCTGGTCAAACAAATCATTAATACGAGGCAAAGGATACTTATTCTTGACAGTAACCTTGTTCAACTGCCTGTAGCCAATACACATTCTCATGGAACCATCCTTCTTCTTCACAAACAACACCGGTGCACCCCAAGGTGACATACTAGGCCGAATGAACCCCTTATCTAGGAGTTCCTGAAGCTGCTCTTTCAATTCCTTAAACACTGCCGGTGCCATACGATACAGTGGAATAGAAATAGGCTGAGTTCCTAGCACCAAATCAATACCAAAATCAATATCCATGTCAGGCGGCATGCCTGGCAGGTCTGCAGGGAACACATCCAAAAAATCACGGACCACGGGAATATAATCAATAGTGGGAGTATCGGCACTGACATCCCTCACAAAAAGCCAAATAAGATAGACACCCTTTCTCCACCATACGCTGAGCCTTCAGGTATGAAATCACCCTACTAGGCACATAATCAATAGAACCTCTCCACTTAACCCTCGGTAATCCTGGCATCGCTAAGGTTACAGTCTTAGCGTGACAATCTAGAACAACATGACACGGAGATAGCCAATCCATGCCCAATATCACATCAAAGTCAACCATGCTAAGCAATAACAGATCCACTCGGGTCTCAGACCCCTGATAGATATCACACACGACCGATACACGCAGTCCCCAATAATAGTATCACCCACCGGAGTCGACACATGAACAAATGTAACTAAAGACTCACGAGGCATATCCAGAAAATGGGCAAATTATGATGAAACATAGGAATACGTGGAACCAGGATCAAATAAGACTGTAGCATCTCGGTGACATACTGAAACAATACCGGTAATTACTGCATCTTAGGCAATAGCATCTGGTCTGGCTGGAAGTGCATAAAAACGGGCCTGACCTCCACCTAATCAACCTCCCCCTCTAGGGCGGCCTCTAGCTGCCTGACCCCCACCCCTAGCTGGCTGGGCGGGTGGCGAAGTAATTGGAGCTGAAGCCGAGGGTTGACCCCTCTGCTAAGATGAACCACCATGACGACGAGGACACTGTCTCCACACATACCCAAACTCTCCACACTCGAAACAACTCCCTGGAGCTGGAGACGGGGACTGAAGGAAACCCTTAGCACCAGGATAACCACTGGAAGAACCAGGCATAGATGAACCCTGAACCGATGGTGTGCGAGATGAACTATGGGCTGGGAGGGAGCTTAATGAAGGACGACCCGAATGAGAATTGCGGGGACTATGTGTCACGACCCGAATTACCCTCCGAACGGTCTCGTGACGGCACCTAGTCTCTACGACTAGGTAAGCCTAAAACATGCGGAAAATAAAGCAATATAACAATAGAAATAGAAAAGAAGAAGAAAATATATAACTCAGTCGCTCGGCATTTACAACTTTCACTTCCCAAAACCCGGAATGTCACAAAGATCACAAGCTCTGTACTAATGTACTATATACAATGGAATAAGGGAAAAATGTATATAAATCTCCTATGCCTATACTAGAGTAGAAGGGGACTCGTGGGATTCTGCGGACGCGGCAGAATTACCTCGCGGTCTCCTTGCAGCTGCTAAAATACTCCTAGCCAAAATGTTGTGTACTGGTACCTGGATCTGCACATGGAAAGCATGCGCAGGAAAGGGCATGAGTACTCCACAATTGGTACCCAGTAAGTGCCAAGCCTAACCCCAGTCAGGTAGTGACGAGGTCAGGTTAAGGCTCTACTGGATGTTTATAGTAAAAACAGTTAAAATCTAAGAAGATATAGATAATAAGCTAAGGCAAACAGTAGAAACGATAAACTGAAAGAAATAATAAAAGGGAGCCCTCGGCTCAGCACAACGTATATCTCAATATCAACTATGCAATGCAGTACAGGGGGAAAGCTCTCGGAATCTCGTCTGTAGTCCCAATTTAAATATGCTATGCAGTATAGGGGGAAAGCTCCCGGAATCTCGTCTGTAGTCCCAATTTAGATATGCAATGCAATCAATACCGGATACATTGTATTTGAACAGTTCAGAAGGAAATCACAAGCAAATACGGATAAAACTACCTAAACATGGTACAAATAGTAACAAATAGGAGTAACTCAAGTAAGACAGGTAGACATGCTCATTCCTAAGCTACACTACTCAGTTAAGACACGAAACAATGAAATAGAGGTAAGTGATTTACGTTATGAAAGGAAAAAGTGGAGTTTTAGCAACAATGGCCCGTGTACGCACTCGTCACCTCACGTACACGATGCCCATATAACAAACATAGTATCAAAACAACCTAAGGGGAAGTCCCCAACACAGAGTTAGGCAAGCCACTTACCTCGACATGCGCTACTCAACCCAAAATCACGCTCTTGCCACGAGTATCCGACTCCGGGTGGTCCAAATCTATTAAATTCGATTGCATAATGTAAATAACACTTTAAGGAATCAAAATAGGTAATTATTTCGAAGCTAATACGCGAAGTTAGGAAATTTGCCAAAAATTTCCCTCGGGCCCACGTCTCGAAATTGGGCAAAAATCATATATTCCGAACACTCATTCACCCACGAGTCTAACCATATAAGGATCTCTCAAATCGGATGTCAAAAACCCAATCAAAACTCAATAATTCGGCCTATGAAGTTTATCCAACTTTCCCCAAATTTCCACCAAAATTCAAAATTTAAAGACTAGATTTAAGTTAGGAATCATGGAAATTGATCTAAGTTGGGTAGAAATCACTTACCCAAGTTGCCCAGGTGCAAAAGTCTTCAAAAATCGCCCTTCCCGAGCTCTCAAATTCGAAAAATGTGAAAATAGGCTTAAACCCTCGAATTGGGGTTTTAATATTCTGCCCAGGTATTTGCCATATGCGATCGCGTACATTGAGTCGCGATCGCGGAGAGTAACGAATTAACGTCTGGGATATATGCTATGCGATCGCAGAACACCAATCGCGATCGCGGACACTATGGACCCAGACCTACGCGATCACGTACATACACGAGCGACCGCGAAGAGTAACGCCCACACCTTCCGCTGCCTAAGGAGTTCTATCCGATCGCGACACCTGCTTATGCAATCGCAGAGACTAAGTTGCCCAAGTTATGTGATCGTGGACCTCTTCTTGCGATCGCAGTGAACAAATTGCAGACCTCCCCCATTTACCTTACGCGGTCGCGGAGGAACTCTTGCGATCGCGATCAACAAAAAGCTGCTGCTGTAAAACCAGAAAAAAGCAAAGGTTTAGGCCAAAATATGCCCGTTTGGGCACCCGAAACACACCCAAGCCCCCGGGACCTCAACCAAACCTACCAACCAACCCTAATACCTCATTCAAACTTGGTCGAGCCTTAAAAACACACCTCATAACATCAAAATCCTCAATTATGCATAGATTCAAGCCTAAGAACTTATGAAATTTCTAAAATTCACATTCGATGCTGAATCACGTCAAAACTCATCCGTATGACCTCAAATTTTGCACACAGGTCATGAATGACATTACAGACCTGCTGTCACTTCCGGAATTCCATTCCGAGTCCGATATCAAAATTTCACCTATCATCTGAAATCGCCGAAATTCTAACTTTCGCCAATTCAAGCCTAAATCTACAACAGACCTCGAAAACACATTCCGAACACGCTCCTAAACCCGAAATCACCCAACGGAGCTGTCAGAGTCGACGAAATTCCATTCCGGATCTGTCTTCACACAGTTCTAACTACGACCCGATCTCTAAAGTTAAATTCCACATTTATGGACTATGTGTCCAAAATCATTTCGAATTTCACCACTCAACGTTCCGACAAGTTCCAATAGCATAAATAGACATGGGAGAAGCAGTTATTAGGGGATCGGGGCGCTAACTCTCAAAACGACCGACCGGGTCGTTACACCATGCCCTGATGATGCACCACTATAAGCTGGGCGAACTGGATGAGCAGGCCTAAATAGGCGACCTCTGGTATGCTGAAACTGACCTCTGGAGGGAACACTGCCAAAGCTACCCGATCCTTGAGGCCTCTTTCCTCCCTCTCATCTCTCTCCTGGCGGCGAACCGACTCAATCTATCGGGCAATATCAACAACCTACTCAAAAGTAGCACCTGATACCCTCTCTCTAGTCATCAGAATACGAAGCTAATAGGTGAGGCCATCCACGAACCTCCTAATCCTCTCCCTCTCAGTAGGGACCAACTCAGTAGCATGATGGGCTAGCTCTGAAAACCTCATCTCATACTACGTCACGGTCAACTCCTCTTGACGCAACTGCTCAAACTGCCTACGCAGCTCCTCTCTGCGGGACTGTGGAACATACTTCTCTAGGAAGAGAGTGGAAAATTGCTGCCAGGTAACGGGCGTTGCACCAACAAGCCTACGCCTCTCATAAGTCTCCCACCAAGTAAATGCAACTCTTGAAAACTGGAAAGTAGTAGATGAGACCCCACTGGTCTCCAATATCCCTGTTGTACGAAGCATCCTCTAACACTTGTCCAAGAAACCCTGGGCATCCTCGCCCTCAGCAACACTGAATGTCGGAGGCAGATTTCTACCAAATCTCTCCAACCTACGCTCCTCATTGTCGGCCATAACTGGAACCACATAGTCTCGAACAGGTGCAACCGACTGGGCTGGAGCTTCCCCCGGTGTCTGAAGTCCCTGAATGACTTGCTCAGGTGTACGAGCAGCAGGAGTCTGGGTGCCTGCCTCTGCCTGAGAAGTAGCAACTGTAGAAGAAACAACGATCGCATGTGCAAGACTGGTGCACACAGTCAGAATCTGCGCAAAGGTCTCCTGAAGACCCGGGATAATAATAGGCACAACCGTTGCCTGGGCTGGTCCCGCTGGAACATCTACGGCTGGGACCTGGTCTAGAATAACATGCAGGTCTATGGGTACCTCCCCGGAAGCTGCACGAGCTGCACCTCTACCTCTACCACGGCCTCAACCCCTCGCGGGTCCCACTGGTGGCTGATCGCCATGTCCGGTAGCACATGTCGTCACCATCTGTGAGAGAATGAAACAACAAAAGTTTAGTTTCCAGAATCAACAGATTCGCACGACAGAATTCAAGAATGTGAGATTTTTCCTAAGGGTTCTACAGCCTCTCGAAGATAAGTACAGACGTCTCCGTACCGATCCGCAAGACTCTACTAAACCTGCTCATGATAGGTGGGTCCTATGTAAACCTAGGCTCTGATACCAACTTGTCACGTCCCCAAAACTATCAGACCGTGATGGCGCCTATCGCGATACTAGGCCAGCCACTTCAATACTTGAAACATAAAATAACCTTTCATTTATATCATTTCTAAACTGATAATTCATAAAAGTTTGATTCAAGCATTTTTAAACAGACTAAGATATGCCGAATAATAGATACAACCCCAAGATCCTAGAGTCACTAGTCACGAGCATCTAAAGAAAATATACAAGTTTGACACAGTATCTCTAATACAAGACAAGTCTAGGAAATGCAATTACTACAGAATTAAGAGGGAGAAAGTAGGGTTGCGGACGCGTGCAGCTACCTCGCAAAATCTCCGAGAGTCCTTGGGACAGGTAAATAGCTCACTCCGGCCTAGTACCTGGATCTGCATACAAGGTGCAATGAGTAATGTGAGTACGCCAACTCAGTAGTAATGAAAGTAAATAAAGTCTGAGAAGTACGAAACACATAAAACAAGTCATCAATCCACAACAAATACAGTTCTTCCTTCAAAATAGTAAATACGATAATTCATAACGCTTAAAAGCCGATTACAGTAAAAATCATTGAAAATGTACCTTTCAACAGTTTTCGTAGTAATTCAAGAAGAGTTTAGTGTAAAAATGATAGAATTCATAAATAGCCTCTCGGACAAAAACATATCTCATGAACCACCCCTTGGGCATAATATCACTACGGATCAGTTACTCAGCATACCTCACAATCACTCGAAATCAGCCCCTCGAGCAACCTCACAGACACTCATGCCTCCCAATCACTCGTCACTTGCACTCATTAAGTACCTGCGCTCACTGGGGGTGTACAGACTCCGGAGGGGCTCCTACAGACCAAGCGCTATAACAAGCCATCTCGTGGCATAATCACTCAGGCTCTCGGCCTCTCATATATCATAAACAATATAACATGTTGCGGCGCGCAGCCCGATCCCATGATATCCTCACCACATAGGCCCTCAGCCTCACTCAGTCAGAAAACCTCTCAAACCACTCGGGCTATCAGTAAAACGGGGTACTCGACCCAAAATATCATTTTATGCATCAAATAGTGTAAATGAGATTGAGTTTCGAAATCAGTTAAACATAACATGACCGAGTGTAAATCTTAAGGCAACACAATGAGAAAATAACAGTAAAAAGTCCCTAAGGGTCCATACACTTGGCACGAGGCCCAAATACGACATTCAGCCCAAAATATAGTAATAATCCTTAAAACATAAAATATCATATGATTTGTAGTCAAATACGCAACTTATTAGTTGCTACGGGACGGACCAAGTCACAATCCCCCAACAGTGTACTCCACACACTCGTCATCTAGCATGTGCACCACTCCAAAATAGTGATACAATGCGAAGTCCAGGGTTTCATACCCTCAGGACAAGATTTACAATCATTACTTACCTCAAGCCGGATGAAAAACTACTTCGCGATTCCTTTGCCCCTCGACTCGGCCTCAACACGCCCCGAATCTATTCAAAAACAGATTCATATCATCAAAATACGCTAAAGGAACAGAGCCCACTCAAAAATAGTCAAATTATATCAAAAATCGTGAAATTGGCCAAACCCGACCCCGAGCCCACGACTCGAAATCCAATAAAAATTGCAAAACTAGTATCCTTACTCTCTCACGAGTTCATACATACCAAATACATCAAAATCCGACAACAAACGGCCCCTCAAATCCTTAAATCAAAGTCTCCAATTTCAAGCCCTAATCCCCCAATTTAACCATTAAATTCCACTAATTTCATGTCTAATAAGTTAGAAATCACCATAGAATCGAGTATTGAGTTAAAAAACATTACCTCAAGGTGTTACCCCTCGAATGCCTCTTCAATTCCTCCCAAAAAGCTCCAAGTCCGAACACAAATTGTGGAAAAATGACCAAATTTCGCGAAGGCATGTATTTATATGTTCTTCCTAGCGCTTAACGCATCTGCGGACCTATCCTCGCACCTGCGTACCCACACTTGCGGTCCCAGGTGTGCACCTGCGGTCCTCACTTAAAAATCCCATCTCCGCATCTGCGTTCATCCCACCGCACCTACGGGCTCGCAGGTGCGGCTAAAATTCCGCATCTGCGATGCCTCCCCAGCTGACCCATTTCTGCACCTGCGATGACCAAAACGCACCTGCGGTGACCGCACCTGCGGTGAACGCACCTGCGATCACCCTTCCGCAGGAGCGGAACACCAGAACAAATTACACCAGCAACATTTTCAAACTTTCTAACTCTCCGACGGCCATCCGAAATCATCCTGAGGCCCTTGGGACCTCAACCAATAATACCAACAAGTCATATATAATCACCCCAACCTGTTCGAACCCTCAGAACGCTCAAAATATCATCAAAACACCAAATTAATCCATAATCCAAGCCTAACGATTTTTAAACATCCGAAATTCGCCAACGATGCCGAAACCACCCAAACCACATCCGAATAACCCAAAAATTTGCACACACATCCAAAATGACACTACGAACCTGTTCCAACTCCCAAAATTCTATTCCGACCCCGATAGCTAATTTTCCATTGCCGACAGGAAATCGCCAAAAATCTAATTTCGCCAATTCAAGCCTAATTCTACTCCGGACCTTCAAACAACATTCTGAACACACCTCTACGTCCCAAATCACCTAACGAAGCTATCCGAGCCATAAAAACCACATTTCGAGGTCATTTACCTAGAAGTCAACTTCCGGTTGACTTTTCTAACTATTAAACCAACTTAAGAGACTAAGTGTCTCATTTCTCTCCACAACCTCTTCGAACCCGACCCAACCGACCCAACACAACATAAATGAGCTAAACAACACAAAACGAAGCAGAAATGGGAAAATAGGGCTAATCTCACGGAACGACCGGCCGGATCGTTACACAAATTAAAAATTTAATTTCAATGGTATTATTTTTCTATTTGAATATTTTACAAGAGAATACATTAAAGCTACAAATGTCATCTATATTAACAAATTTTCTAGAATAAGAATCTTATCAATATATCTGTAAACTATTCTTGAATACATCCAAATTGGTTTCACAAGAGTTTCAATAGTGTGAACAATCAACTACTTGATGAAAGTTAACACGAACAACGTCATTCTTTAAAATAAGATAAAAGATGAAAAAAACTTACTATTGATTTTACTTCATGTCTTGTATACAACAAAATCAAGAGAAATTTTTAGTACAATAACTAAAGAGAACTTCCAAGGGGACTCGCACCCCTAAAAATGCAATTTACTACTTCAAACAAAACAAACCAAAGGCACTAGACAAATATTAACATGATACAGATTGTAGTTATTCAATATAGTAGTTCAAATCATATTTTATTATAACTCGTTTAACATGATGTTAACTGGTGATAAAATATAAAACATTCGATAGAAGTCTATATAAATTATTATAGAGATTTTAATTTTTTTCTTAATTAAGGAGATAAGAGAAATATATTTTTTCTATAGATTTATCATATATTAATTTTCATAATGAAACAATATAAAAATCATAAAAAATAATGTCTGGGATAATTTATTGATAGTTGAAAACTTATCAGGGAAAAATGAGTTCAAACCATGTAGATTAAATTTTCACATCAATTAAGCATATAAGAGATAGCTCCTTAATACAGTATGAACAAATCCATCACTTAAATTAACTTTTGAGATTTAATAAACTATACTTTTTTTAAATTACTTTTGAATATGAATTTTTCTAGTTTAAAATCGCCTTCAAATAGTGTGGATAGATGAAAACCTTTTAATTTTAATTTTTAAATTACTTTTGAATATGAATTTTTCTAGTTTAAAATCGCCTTCAAATAGTGTGGATAGATGAAAACCTTTTAATTTTAATTTTTAAATTACTTTAAAACAATATGGGTAAATACGAAAACCTTGTAAATATTTATCAATATCTCCTTTTGTTGCACTATTATTTAAAAATTAAGTTTACTTTCTCTGTGAAAACTTCTAGTCAAAAAAACCAAAATTAATAATTTTACCAAATGAGAAAAAAGAACGTTGTAAATGATTATTTGCATGCAGTACTATATATACCAGTAGCCTAATCAACATGGAGTAACATTTAAAGGAGCAATAGTTCAACATTTAGACCGTAATATTTAGCAACAAATAAATATTTAACCCAACAAGTGCTCTCCGAACCAAGCTAGATAGTCTCCTATCACTAGCCTCACCAACCAACCTGGACTTTTTTATTATTATTCCTACCGGATATCAAAACAAACCATAAATGTTGTAGTTATGGGAATATGAGTCTCATGTGTATCAATAATAGTTACTCCCTCCGGTCCAAAATAAGTGATTTTTTGACTCTTTTTTTGTGGTCCAAAATAAGTAATTTTTCCAAATTTCGAGAGTGAATTAATTATTTTTTTCCCACATTGCCTTTGGAGTAAATAGTTTTGGAGTATGTGTTGGGAGTATTTATGTGAGATAATAAATGTTAGTATGGTCAATTTCATTGCTAATTAATGTTAAAAGGTAAATTTCTTAATCTGTATGAAAATAACTAAAAAATCACTTATTTTAGACCGAAAAAAGTAACATTTAAGAATTACAAATAATATAGAAGTTTTTTTGAAATAACATATATGCACTTCATGAATCATTTTTCCTTTTCTATATAATAGTAGAAATTAAAGTTTGCGTCAGCATAATCTTTTCGAAATAGATGGAGTATACGTGAAAAAATTCCTTGTTTTTTGGTCGAGAGAGAGAAATTCCATAGTAGTGTGTGACGAGGAGACTCCGAGACTTCTTTCCTATTCTTCTTTAGTGTCTTCAAAACAGAGACGAAAAACGAAGCAGCGGTGAAGAGCAAGAGCCCGTAACCATTTTGTTGGTTTGGTAAAAGCTCTTCAGTTCTCCGCCGGGGGAAAAAAATGGAAGTTAACGACGATCTTCACGCCTTACTCGACGAACAACGCCGCGAAATCGCCGCCGCGGAAGCCGCCGAGAATGATCTCCTCTTCGCCTTTCAACTCCAAATGGAAGAAGCCATGTACAACTCTCTCCCAAAAGAGAATGCCCCTTCAACTTCAAAGCTCACTTTTTACGACGATGACGTCATCCCGAAGAACACCGTCGCCGATCTCTTCGCCGAAGAATTGTCAAACTACGAGCAGCAAGTTCGTGATTGTAAAAAAGCGGAAGCGGAGATGAAGAAAATCGAAGACGACCTCAACCGTCGAATCCACGATCAAGCCTTCGCGCGTGAGATAATGAGCGTGCCAGAGGCCGAGTGGAAAGAGACGGGGGATCATTTGCATCGGCCGTACGGTGAGGGTTCCTCGTCGAAAGGCTGGGCCCAAAATGGGAGTGGGGAGTGTTTTAGGGTTTATGTGAAGGGTTTAATGGGAGAAGATGTTGAAGAAGAGAGTGTTGTTGTGGGGAAACAACAACTCCCTGGGATTGGAGTTGCTGTGTGTGATCCCAGTGGTATTTTGGTGTTTGAAGTGAGTAAGGGTGTGGGTGAAAGCACTACTGAAGTGTTGAATGATGAAATTGTGGAGCTGAAAGCGCTGATTGAAGGGCTTGATGTTGCGATAATGCTGGGTTTGAAAAGGGTTAATGTTTTTTTGGATAGTCAAACTATATTGCAATATGTGAGTCCCTTAATTGATGTGTAAATGATATGCACACACTACTGACGATCCACAGTGATCTGCCTAAGTCTTGGGGGAAGAGTTAGCGGGAGGGAGGAGGCAGATTTTGAGTTTATGCATTCTGAATTCTTTAAAAGCAGCTTACTATGTAAACGAATTTTCTAACACAATTACATGAGCCAAAATTACTGGTTCAACATAACCCGTAGCCAGAGTTGTAGCTCCGCCCCTGGATGGAGGTGCCGGGCATCACCGGCATAAAATAGAGAAAGCACACATGACCCACGTTAACTAATGTGTAAATTTATATATTGTTTATCTTATATGAAATTTGACACATGCTAGAGTGAATGTCAGTGTTATAATGATGTTGTAAAAAATTCATTATTCATTGTAAGGAGAATGTCTCTTCATAATTGAGGATGATTTTGCTCATCCAAAAGTGCATTGTTTTAAATAATTATATGTTCTTGGTCTGTCAAGTTTTATCTTGGAGGATAGAGTACATTCTAGTTTACACGTTCACTCTCCTCTATCGCACTAACCGGAGAACACCTCGTGCACAGGGTTGAGGCAAAATACTACTTTGTTACCTTAAATCTGAATAATTTAATATTTTATAATTCCTGTCTTAGTCTGTCAATAAGATTGGTGTATGTTTTTGCAGGTTAGGGGCAAGTTGCATCCAGGGGAGGGTAATATTGCTGCACTTGTTGCACAGGCAACTTCTTGTTTAAGAAAATTTACGGATGGTACACCATTTCTTGTGTCGCCGAACACTGTCAACTTTGCAGTTAAACTTGCTACTGATGCAATAGTCTCTAAGGTTAAGCAACCATTAGAAAATACTCGAAAGAGAAAAAGCATCACCGAGACTTGTGTTATTTGTCTGCAGGACACTGAGATGGACCATATGTTTCTAATTAATGGTTGCCTACATTATTATTGCTTTTCTTGTATGAATAAACATGTCGAAGCTAAGCTCCTTCAAGGAATGCTGCCTGAATGCCCTCATGATAAATGCAAGTCTGTGTTGAAATTAGATAACTGTAAAAAGTTCTTGACGCCTAAGCTATTCGATTTGATGAGTGAACGTGTGAAGGAAACTACTATTCCTATCACGGAAAAGATTTACTGCCCAAATCCTAAGTGTTCTACATTAATGTCAAAAGCTGAGGTCCAAACTTCTGCCCAAGCTGGGGCCAGAACGTGCACCAAATGTCGCCTCATTTTCTGTGTCAATTGCAAAGTTCCTTGGCATCAAAACATGACTTGCATTGACTATAGAAGATTAAACCCTTACAAGTGCGTAGATGACCCAAAGCTCAAGTCTCTTGCTACACAGAGTCTTTGGCGTCAGTGTGTGAAGTGCAACCATATGGTGTCCCTTGCGGAAGGTTGCTATCATATTTATTGCAGGTCCGTTGCTTATCCTTGCTTCTTACATTCTTGCTGTACTTGTTGAAGTTACACTAACTTGATTAGGTAATAGGGAAATGATGACTTTTTGGAATGATTCACAAGAACTTATGATGTTACACGCATAACTAAGTTCATTCTCCAGTGTTTTCTTTTGTATGGGAAAATATAAATAATTATCAAAAGAAGGCAATTAGTAGCATACACTGCTTTCTTTTTCGTTGGACATTTAGCTTTAGACACTGTTAACGATTGATAGGAACCTACTCAGAAGATACATACTTTTGTGTTTTTAAGTTGCCGATTAAGCTTGTCTGACTTAATTGGTAATTACCTGGTAACGTTTTAAGAATGACCTACTTGACTGATTGGTGCTGCTTTAAGCTGATAAACTGTAAACTGAAGAGAGGAATATAGTGCTTTGTAGCTTAAATAAGTAGCAGATTGTCATAAGCCACACAAAATTATGTGGCTTGTATTTACTATTAAGCTAGTTAGTCGAACCAAAACATCATTTATAGAATATATTGATGATATTCCTAGTGAAAATCATGAAGTTTATAATCTGGCTAGGAAAAGGAAGATAAAAAAAAGAAAAAAATATGTATCAATCATTTCATTTGAAGTTTTTACTCCATTACTCTGTCTTCCCAACTTGTCATAATTTTGGGGGAAGTTATCACATTGTTTAGATAGCTGGAGTTACAAGTAATGCATTCTGCTTTTCATGACAGAACTTTTAAGTTCTTGCAAGTTTTCATATCTTTATAAGGTGAGAAACTTTTTTAACCATGGCCAATGGAGAAGGGAAAGAGCATCTGCTTTAAGGAGGCGCACTAAACAGGGATAACTTGTAACAGAAACTTATAAATAGAGTCATTTAATGGTATGCTGGTGGGGAAAATAATCCATTGGTACATTATATATAAGAGCAACGAAGCAGGTGGACGTTGTCATGCTTCGAAGGATTTATCTGGTATTTCGAATAATAATGTGGTTTAAGTTGATAGTAAGCTAGCCTATCATGCTGTACATTGGTTTTAATTTGACAAAGATACCGGGCTCTTTTGCCAAAATCCCTCATGTATCCTCTGATATAAAAGACGGACCGCCTTAATTATGTGGTGCACTTTTTTGTTGTTAGTGACCAGCCTGCTCAGAGGCCAGTTCTTAAATTCATTTTTGCCTTTGATGGTTGTAGACTCAACCCATGTTGTAGAAGAGGGTTATAAATTGATTCACTCAACTGGCATGCCTAGCATCTTTCATCCGTATAATCTTTGTTTTATTGCATTTTAGAAAGGCCTTATATACTTGTTGGTCCAAAAGTATATGGAAATCATCGTGCACCCAAGGGCATAGCAATGTAGCATGGGAGACTAGAGTTCAAATCTTATCAGAAGCAAAAACCTCTAGGTGATTTTTTATCCATATGTTTAGGCCTGGGTGGAAAGAGTTACCCAGTACATGTGTTGGTGTTGGTGGGAGGTCTGAGCTAGGAGGTACCTAATGATTTAGTCGAGATGTTGCAAGCTTGTCCTTTAACGGGAGCCTAGTAGCAATGGTAAAGTTATTTCTGTGTGACCTATAGATAGGTCACGGGTTCAAGCCGTGGAAGCAGCCACTAATGCTTACATTGGGGGAGGTTGTCTACATCGTACCCCTTGGGTTGCGGCCCTTCCCCAATGTCTGCTTGAACGCGGGATGCTTTGTGCACCAGGCTGCCCGTTGCAAGTTGGTCCTAAAACCAGCGCTATGAAAAAAGTATATGAAAAAGCATTGAATGAAGACTTGTGAAGTAACTTGTCATTAAGAACAAAAAGGTAACAAATAGAACCTGAATTTCTAATCCTTAGAAGACAGAGCATTTATGGCAGGATCAGTTCTCTTTGTTTGATACTTCCAAAGCCTTTGATCTTGGTGTAAATATATGTGATCCATGACTCTCTTGTCTCTCATTCTTGAGGACTTGTTTTCTACTTTTTAGTTGTAAAGAATCCTGCTGTTCGCAAAAAAAAAAAAGATTGTGCTGCGAAAAGTATAAGTAGGAAACAATTTTTTTGGTGATCAAGATATATGAGTCTCTTCCAGAAACCATGTCTTTACGAAGAGAGAATCCTTAGGAATTGCTGAATGAGTTAAAAAAGAGGGGAAGGTCTTAGGATTGAATCCCACCTATGGAACAGAAACTGAGAGATCTCTTAGACATTAATGCAAAGTTAATTAGTTGATCCTTCTTTCATTAGGTTGCTTTGATTTTTTTCACAACTGTCAATTTTATTTCATGAAATGAAAAAGGACACTGGAATCTCTCTCTATACGAATCCAAAGAATAAGGATCTTTTTATTTAATTTGTGGTAGAAGGTAATCTCAAGGACATTCACATCCGTTGTCTCTTTGAGCAAATTCTGTTGTTTCTTTCTTCTTGGGTAGGCAATAATTGTTTCTAAATAAAATCTGCATAGCTTTCCTTTTCTTTGGGCAGTTGGTTGGGATATGCTAATCCATGTTTTTCCAGATGTGGGTACGAGTTCTGTTACACATGCGGAGCTGAATGGAAGAATAAGAAAGCAACATGTTCGTGTCGACTATGGGATGAGCGAAATATCGTTTATGGAAATAGACACCAACCATGAAGAGGCTGATCGTGGATATGACTGTTCTGGTCTATTTTGCAACTGAAGTTTTTGCGGAGACTAATCGCCAATGAGAGTAAATATAATGTTTGATAATGTGCACTTGTTTTGTTTCAGGGGGGCTCTTGTAGTAGTATTACATTGGTGCAAGGATGGCAGTAGTAGGTAGGAGATATGAGAAACAACCTTACCTTTGACTAGAACAAGTTTTTGGATAAACGAATTTCTTTTGTAATCAAGTCAACTAGCTAAAAAATACATTCCATCTCTGACGGTTGTTCCTTTCTATTCGAAATGGTATAATTTGGCTCTCCGTTTAGCTACTCTTAATTGTGAAGATTTGAACAAAAACTTGTACTATTTGAGATTACATTGATTTTTATACACTGCCAATTTCTTGTAATATAAAGTTTAATTACAAACATTAATTTTATAAATCTTCCTTTCAAACTATTATACCCTCAGATTGAAATCTAGTATAACTTAAATTTAATATAAGTAATGGAGTATAACATATTAAGGTATAAAGAATTGGATTTCTTGTAGCATATCATTCATAGGGTTAGAAAATAAATCTATTTTCACTAATGTTGGCAAATAAATTTTAACATAGCTATATAAGAAGACGTACATGATTTCATGTTAAAAAAGAAGGCCAGATACATCGGCAGCCCCTTAAGGTTGTCCTCACTTTTCACTTACACACTTTATCTCAAGTCCATTCCATTTGAACACTTCGACCATATCTCATATGTGCTATTTAGACACAAAATTAATAGGCAGTCTAATATAAAAGATGCGTGTAATTCACACGCTAGAATGACAAATAAGACAAGGACACATGGATTTAACTAAATAAATTAAAATAAAATAAAAAAAGAACCAGCCCCCTACCCCTTCGTCATCTTTTCCGATGAACCCCTCCTTCCGTCATCTTCCCGATGACCCCCTCCCTACTTTGTCTTGGAAAAGAAACACGATCTTTTTTGCTCAATGATAAAAAAGTTAAACACGATTTCGAAGAAGGTTAATTTACATATTCTGTAGCAGCAATTGTTTATTCGAAGTCCATAACTTTAGGTTTTAGATTTTCTAGATTCAATTTCTTCCATGTCTATTAGAAATGTAAATTACGTACAATAATCCAAAACGAAATTCAGCACAAAGAAACGAGGAGATATAGCCATCGTGAGAGGTTTGAAGCAACAAGAAGTATATTTCACAAAACTCTCCACCTCTTTCGTTTTCTTCCCCAGATCTGATGTGAGAAAGCAAAAAGTATTTTTAGATTTGAGAAAAAAAATTCAAATCTTGAACGACATTCCAAAATTTTCAGATCCGAAAGGAACTTTTTCAGCCAAAACAAACTTTCAAATTGTTGTGACCTTAGTGAGTTGCAGATCTTGAAAGGTTCTTCTAAAGGCCAAAAACGTTTGTAACCAAACCTTATAAGTTGAAGATTTCTTTTGCCATTATTCCTTTTTTCTCCTCTCAGCTCGCCGGAAAATTCTCCGCCACATTCATCGGACTACAATAGGTCAAGAGGAATAGGAGAAAGGGGGTGAATGGAGGAGGTGATTATATTGATGGAGATAGAATGGTGAAAAATTAAAAGAAACATTTGCCGGAAAGTATTTCCGGCAAAAACTATTCATTTTCCGGAAAGAAAAATGAGGAATTTGTTTTTTGGACCATTTCACGCGCTTGGAAAATGTGACGAACACTTGACATGCCTTGTCAGTTCTTTGGGTTTAAATGACACATATGAGATATGGTTGAAGTGTTCAAATGGAACGAACTCAAGATAGAGTGTGTAAGTGAAAAGTGAAGACAACTTAAAGGATATTTTGGCCCTTTTCCTTCTTACACTATATAAGTAACTAGTGTCTCATGCATCTTTCATCGTGTCTATATTAGTCTTTTCCTTTTTTAAAATCCCTCTCTTTTTGTATATTAATTCTCTTTCTCTTCCTTTCTGTTTTTACTAGCACGTTAATAAGATAAAATATTAAAATTGCAAGACTTTCTATGCATATCAAGATTATTACTACTTAATATAGTACACTTAAAAGGATGTTTTCAATGAGTTTTGCTTCATTCCAATTAGATCAGGATTTAGATTGTCAATTAAAAAAAGGGAATGATTCCTCATCGGATTTAAGTAAATAGATCGACAATGTAATTTCTTTTATTTTTATTTTTTATATCACAAGTTTAATTTAATTTAATAGTACTTTTCATTTATTCTAAGTTATTAATCATTGTTATTAAATAATGTTTACTTTTACTAGTCCCACTATCTAAAGAATGATACAGTTCAGATTTCGAGAGTCAAACTTGTTAAATTTGATCGCAAATTCGAACATAGAATCTTTAAATTTATTTTAAATAAAATTTACATATTTGGAAACTATATAAATATTATAAATCTCAATAATTAAAGAATTCAAAATATTGAAAAGGCTTATGAAATCTAAGATCAAAGAATAATTGGTTGGACTTACAAAATGTATTATATTTTTTCTAAATACAGCAAACATATTCTTAAAATAGCACAATGTAATTTGAATATTGCAGAAACTCATTGAGCATTTTTCTTCTTGGGACGAAAACTCATCACTTAAATTCTACAAAAAAATAATTTGTCAAAGCATTGAAACGTACAGTTGCCAAAATCCATAATCATTGCCGAAATCAAACAACACACGTTCTGATTCTGCAATTTCATTCTTCTTGACAACTTTCTCCTCAACAGAAGAATTGTTTTGATTTGGGAATTCAAGTGGAGGATCGTTCTTGAATGGAGGATTCACTTTCTTGAAGAACAACACTGCTCCCGTCCTTCTATGTCTAACAACTTGTAAACTTGAAGTTGAAGTTTCCATGATAGAAAAATCGATTATGTTTTTATGATAGTTGTATATATATATACTGGTGTTATGCTAAGAAGAAGCTGTTATATCTCTGTATTTGTAAAACAATTCTGGAAATAATAAAATAAATAAACAGAAATGTA